>OZ030020.1:39336347-39411347 GCA_964023405.1 Apodemus agrarius | reverse complement strand
CCTGTTTAAAGAAGTGCAGCTTCCAACTGATAGGGCCAACACAAGCACAAGCAGTGTGTGGTTGGAGCCGAGAAACCGAGACACAAGAGCTCACTGTTTAGAACCTGGAAAGACCAGTGGATAGCTGGCAGACCTGCCGCTCGCACTTCTAACTAAGTTGACGATACCTGTCCTAGTCTGCGACCGGGTGAAGCAGGAAATACTGCTCTGGGGGAAGCAGACCTCGTTTTTTTCAGTAAACTATTCATTTTCAACATATCTTTAATCAGCTAACTTTGCTTTAAATAAGAGCCACATTAACAGCGAACACTTGAAATCACGCTTGAATTTCAAGTACAAAGCTAATATGTTACTATGTTTTCATGCTCAGAAAAAATATTTAGTTAATACTCTTCCAGATTAACAGTGAGAAGTCAAACACAAGATTGTTTTGCTTAGATTTGGGCATCCCTTGTTAGCTGTATAGACATATGAAAATCGCTATATTTTATACACATCAACCGATAATTATAACTAGTACATTCACAAACATTATATTTTAACTGCTAACAAACTACTACATGAAGTATACCTATATCATCAGTGAAAGCATTAAAGTATGTTTAAAGGTATCATAATATAGCTTTACTGTATTGCTTCTAAATATTTCTAAAGAAGAGTTTATTTTCTATTAATAAAAACAAATGAGATGTAGACAGATGGCTAGCGGGGAGAAGAACTATCCTGCAGTCACCATGTGTCACCATGTCGTCATGTGACACACTGGGACTCTTACACACCATGTCACAATAGTGACAAGTTCTTTCTAACCAACCAACTTGTTGTCACTGTTTCAGGATAAACACACTGGTGTTTCCCCTTCTCTGTGCTGTATTTACAGTCCTCTGGAAGGAAATGAGGCAACACCTTTGATTGGTCCTAACTTATGTTTAAGGCGTCTCCTGAAAAGCTGGCAGTCTGAGAGAGGGAAGGATAAACTTCCACAGGGACAGTGACAATTCACCAAGTTGTACTTGTTCATTCCAAGCCAGGGAAGAGAGGGGTGCAGGGTGAATAGACAATCACCATTTCCAGAGTTTCTGCTTTCGGCCCTGATATTTACAGGCATATCAAGGCACACAGATGGATTCTGGCCCCAAAGTGAAAAATGAAATAAAATAAAATTCCTGGGGATAGTCTGAACTATCAAGATTCAAAAATGGACACAAAATTCTTGAAAAGGAGATTTTAGAGCACATTAAACGTCTCAAGAACATAAATTTAAGGTGGGCCAACCTGCTGGAGCGCAGTTCTCAGGAGACTGTGCCAGAAGGATCATAATGCTTCAGTGTAGCCTGTGCCGCTCAGGAAATTTCAGACCAGACAGGACTACACAAAGAAAAGCTTGCTGGGGAGGGGGGGAGAGGGAGGGAAGGAAGGGGATGGGGGAGGAAGGGAACAGAGGGGGAGGGAGAAGGAGGGGGAGGGAGGGAGGGAGAAGGGAAGGAAGGAAGGAAGGAAGGAAGGAAGGAAGGAAGGAAGGGGGAGGGAGGGAGGGAGGGAAGAAGGACAGATTGGGGGAAGGGCAGGCAGGGCAGGGTCTTCCGGTCTCTGACACCTAAGCATTCAATAATATTGCATTATAGTTATATCAACATCTTTGACTTATACTGTTATTTATTCATTTATTTATTCTTTGTTTTGAGACATGGTCTCCCGGAGCCCAGGCTAGCCTTGGATTAACTACCTGGAACTCTTGATTCTTTTATCTTGGCCACCCAAGGCTGGGGTCTACTGTACAGGCATCACCAACGCCTTCTGGGAGACAGTAAACAGCCTCTCAGTTTCCAGCCTTTACTCCAGAACCCCAGGCAAGTATGGAAGACTTTTTTTTTTCTGTTTTTCTGTCCTGTTTTTGAAACTGTATCTACTATATAACCCAGGCCAGCCTGAAAGTTAGGCTCCATCTGCCTCTGCCCCACGGCTCTGGAGTTATACATCTAGCCAACTGTACTAGGCTGTAAAGTTCATAAAACATCTTTTCAAACAACTACTGATAAAATATTATTTATTCATCAAACACATTTAAGTTAATACTCTATGAAAAGGAATTTCGATCATGATATGCTGATATTTTCAAGTAAAGGAAAAGCTAGTGCTATATTTAAAGGGCAAGAGTAACATTTGAGCACCCATCAAACGGGTGCAAGAATTAACAACTTACAGCCTATTATCAGTAAACTACTTTAAATAGTATCTGATTACTGTCCGTTGCTGCCAAGCTGCACTACAGATCATTCCAATACGCAGGCTGTAAAACGATCACCAAAGTTAATCATCTGCCGCAGAAGGGCCCACAGAGTGAACCGAAGGGCTTTTCTAAGGCAGACTGCCCCAACCACTTCCGGTGGTGAGTATACGGCTCACATCACACTGCCGTGTTGGGCAAAAGCTGGGCTAAAAGCAATTGTTTGGGGTTTGTACGTAAACCTTTTGTACTTGGGAGAAGTAGTGACAAAATGTCTCTGCTGGAAACAACCACTCTGCATTAACCATGTCCCGTTTCTCCTTCCCGCAGAGCACGAAGCTGGATTCCCACCCCAAAGGAACTGGAAAGAACAAGCCTTTAAATGGTACCAGTCGTGTCAGAAAGTAAGCAAACATTATAGCAATTCAAATCTCAGTGGCTCACTATAGTCAAGGCTGACCTCATAGCGTCCAGAGAGCCGAGTGTGTTCCATGGTTATCCGAGCTTGCCGACTTGCCTCCAGCCCTCTGCTAAAGCTTCCTCCTCCCCTGCATGCCATCACATACAAGGGAGTCTGAGCACCAGCAATGGAAAGATGGGGCCAAGCACGCCCCATTCCCATCCTTAGTCTGCAGCCTGGAACCCCAGGTGCACGAGTGAAACTACAAAAGTAGCTGAGAAGTGTCGTCAGACTTGGTGAAGTAGATGGCCCCACCCACACCCGGGAGTGTATGGGCGGCACAAACTGGACTCGGTGGGTTAATTTTGAAGAAGGAGGTAGAGAGGCAGAACAGGATAGAGTGGGAGGAGAGAGAAGATGAAGGAGAAAAGGGAGGAGAAGACACTGAGAACAACATGGATCATCGAGAGTTGAGGGAGAAGGGATGACAGGATCAACACACATGCGCACATATGAAATTCTCAAAGACAATAAGAGTAAAAACGGAAATTGACGAGGGCATGGAAGCCTGTGGCCATCGTCATAATTGATTTATTGTCACATCTAATTACTATGAAAACTCACTCCTAAACTCCAGAAATTCAGTTTCACAGGGAGTGCCATTAATTAGAAGTTAATGGAAGAGAAAAAAAAAATATAGATCATTTCAAAGCAGAATTCAGCAGTCAGAATACAAAAAGGTCCTGAAGAACAACTGCTCGGTGCAGCTGTGCCGCATCGGTCCAGAGCTGCACCGCAAGGCAGGCTGTGGACACTGGTGAGTATTTTAACTGGATGCAAAAAAAAAAAAAAAAGGAAACAGCTTCGACATGAAAACATTAAGCAGGCCTCGTGTTCTCAGTGCTGCCACAGAGACGCAGAACTTTACAGCACAGGACGGACGCAGACCCGAGGAGTGACAGAGCCTAGCCGGACAGACTGCATACCATACCACACATCAGATTCTGCTTCAGAGCAGGGGGAAGCTCACCAGGCGCGGATGGAGGGAAAGAACTGCCCCGTGCATGTCGTCCTCTGACACCACACACACACACACACACACACACACACACACACACACAGGTGCCAGCCTTCCTGCCACTTCCACCCTGGCCCTTACTACAGTAAAGAGGGGTGTGTGTGTGTGTGTGTGTGTGTGTGTGTGTGTGTGTGTTATAGGAAATTATGGTTTCTTACCAAAGCATACCTTTTCTTCAATAATGAGTTGCTTCAGCCTTTTCTTGTGAAATCTGACACCTGTGTTCAAAACCCATCAAAAGATACAGAAGTGACGCAGACAGTCCCAGACACACACTGTCATCTGTCTCAGTGCCGTATGTGGACAGCTTGCTGTGGCCTTACACTACCAGCTGAGCTGAGTTACTGAGGCGCAGGCCACTCAGAGCTCCAGCAATGTAACTGGAAATCACCCTCCCACGGCCTTCAGGATGGGGTCGGGGTTGGGGGGGATGAGGAGGAAAGAGAAAATTAACTTAAATATGTTCTCCCAACTAAGTTGTGATATTTATGTATAGACAGATAATAGATATAGATATATGAATATGAGTATGGATATGTGTGTGTGTGTGTGTGTGTGTGTGTGTGTGTGTGTGAGTGAGTGCTATGATAAATTATAAAACACACAGGCTACAATGAATATCACGATTAGCTCAAACTTCGTGATTGCTTAGCCAGTTCTCAGGTTCTAATGATCACCTATCGGATGTTATATTATGCATGCTTACTCTGTCTCTTTGGAGGAAACACTATTGTATCCTTCACTCAATGCTAGCTGTTTCCTTTTGGGGTTTGATTGGTAGAAGGAAGCAGGTGCCTTCCTGGCCAGCCCTAAGGAAGGACATGTCCAACTCAAAACTCAACTTCTCAGTGCCCAGAGTATGGGAAGGGCATTTACTGGGCACAAGAGGTTACTTGACAGCACAGGTGGTAAATTCTAGGGGTGCGAAGCGGGGTTTTACTCCTCAGTGACCGCCTCTTCCTGTCCTGCGTAGGTGCTGTTCTGGATCTCGGACTTCCTAAGGCAACGTCTGGATGTTCTTTTTGGATAAACATGAGATGTAGGTCTTACAGAGAGCACCTCAGATTCCCTTCTGGGGTGGCAGGAGGGGTTGGGGGGCAGTAACTTAGGGAGAAGAGACAAAAAGTAAAGTCCTTAACCCATCCCCTATGTCCCATTTCTCCAAAATATCAACTTTGTAAGTTCACTGTTCTGATAATTTTTCTGAAATTTCACACTCACTTCTGAATGGCTAGGGAGCCTGCTCTGTTGCATTCCCCGCTGCCCATCCTCCACCACATTTCCAGGGAGGTGGGGGTCAAGGACTGTTTCTGGCTGTATCCTGCTAGCAAGGCCAGTGATGCCTGAAATCGAAGTCCCTGACATAAAAGGATGTTCCCAGGCCCACACAGATCTGAATGCGCCAGAACTGTGTTCCTCTGGTGAGAAACTCACAATGGACTTTGCTTTCCCACTGCTGGTAGAGATTTCCTTTCAGGGAAAAGGTGCAGGGAGGGACAGAAGGCCGAGGCGGGGAAGGAGAAGCCAAGGCGGGGTTTCAAATAGACCTCTGGCCCCATCCCCATCCGCCATTTGTTTTCCTGCACTCTTCAGGGCTCGGGGCTGCTGCGCCATCTGACGATCCATCTATTGCTTGAATAGTGGACAGACTCCGGAAAGGTCACCTGAAATGGAGCCGTGAAATGGAGCTGGGTGCTTCTTTCCCTAAGTAGAATTGCCACCTCTGATTTTGGAGATTTAGGAACTCCACGGTAGCATCCGCCAAGCCACTCTGGCTGGATTTCTCTCCCAGGTGTTCACGTCCAGGTATGGACTAAAAGTTAACCCCTTCACTGCCTGAGTCAGGTCTCTTGGGGGGGGGATTGTTTTCATGGCCTTCAGAGGCTGCAGTTCCTTTGGTCTTTCCTCTCTACCAACAACACCTTTGGTAGGATGGGTCACAGTCTTGCTGAACATACGGATTCTCCACTGCTTTGCTTTTGGCATAACACAATGATTATATCCAAGTCTCTGGTATCCTCACAAACTCTCTGATCAAGAGGACAGTGACCTGCAGGGTCCCCAAGGATTGTTTCTGGCGAGGGATCGTCCTATCCCGTCACTGCCTGGCTCCTGGCTACTCTTAGACAAAAAGGGCCAAAAGATTAGTTCTTTCTTCTTTTCTTTCTTTCTTAGGCTCACGAGCCTCAAGTGGGAGTGGTGGATTTCGATGTTAACTTTTGTCAAACAGAAAGGCCATGACAAGCTCAAAGGCACATGTAAGTTTTTTGCCTATACTCAACAGTCTTCATAGCGTAGTGACTATTATGTCTGCCACCTAGGATTAAATTAAAACAGGTTCTCCTGTTTCTTAAAATAATGTTGAATTTGCATGCCAGAACTTACCAGCAATAGGGTACGTTATCCAATAACGAAATATTAAATGTCATAAAGAAGTCCTAATTTTTATTTTATATATTTTCCTAAAGTGGCTTTATTTGTTACTGTGCTGGTTGCTATGACGAAATACCTAACAGGAAGCAGTTTAAGGAAGGATGGAGTTATTCTGGCTCATGGTTCAAGGGAATACATTCCTTTCCTGTAGGAGTGGAAGCCAGCTGGCCACATTGTATCCAGTCAAGAAGTAGCACTGGAAACCCTGCATTAAAAAAAAAAAAAGTCTCAAGGCCCACCCTCAATGTTTCACTTTTTCCAGAAGGAGTCTACCTCCTGAAGGTTACACAACCATTCCTTCAGAGCCACCAGCCAGAAACCAAGTGTTTCAAGCACAGGAGCCTTGGGAGAACAGTTTACAATCAAACCACAGCAGTGACTAACGATCAACATCGTGCAGCTCTGAGCTTAGGCTTAGATGGGGATGACATTTAGGTGACTCGGTTAGGACCACACAACGTAAGCTTGAAAAACTCCAGCATTACAGTCTGAAGGGCACCATCTAGAAAAAGTGTCTCCTAAACAAATAGCTTTAGGCTTCTTACAAGTTGAGGTGGTGGTGCTAATGACCTTAGGGTGGCCGGCTACTCAGAACACAGGTATATCACACATAGGATAATATGCATTTCATTGAAACAGACGCAGAACACTGTTGAATTGACAGGACTGACCACACCCCACACCCCACCCAAAAATGGTAAAGCTGTGGTTCTGTTCTCTCTTTTAAATAGTAATGGATATAAAAGCACAGCCAATACTTAAATAATTAAGATCTAGATCCAATTGGGCATGGTTGCACAGACCTTTACTCCCCACTACTGAGGAAGCACAGGTAGAAATGCAAATGCAAAGCTCTGTACAAGGAGAAAGGACTCACTTTTCACCTTGTGTGTGTTAATCCTTCCTATAGCATTAACACCAGCTCTAGGCACAAACGCACAGGATGTCAAATATAGTAAAATAACCTTAAAGGAGTCTGATGCCATCATTATTAGCAAAAACCAATGATGCATATTCCTACCGTCTGAGGTTTTAAGATGCAGGCATCTGTGCATTTGGTCACAGGTATCCAGTCACAGTAAATAAAGCCCAAAGACCAGTTTTGAACGACACTATTTAGGTCCAAAAGATTATACCAGGGCAAAATGGAGTCACTCGTCCTAGGCACTCCACAGTCGAACTGAGTTTTGAGACACAAAAGAGTTCTTTTCTGAAAGGCAGAAAATTAACACCAACCATCATAAAGGGGGCTGCTCTACCTGAATGACTGATGCCTCTACTCAGCTCCCACAGAGCCTTCCTAGCTCGGAGATGGTAACCTGCCCGGCTCATGAATGCTAATAAATGCCAATTAGATCATTAAATGTAATTTGTTCCAATTGTGTTCTTTCACAATCAGGACTGCCCTCCCCCATATAATTACTGTTTCCTCTGAAAAGCCCTGTGCCAGCTTACCAAGCTCTCTCTCCCTCTCCCTCTGCGAGTCTGTCTCCTCTGTACTGTGATCTAAGGAACAACCAGCCTCTTGCTTTCCCTGCAGAAGGCTCCAAGAGAACAAATCTTAGCCTGCATATGGAATCACAGGGGACTACTGATGAACTTTTGAAAGGCTGAAAATTTTTATTAGACATAATAAATTCAGGATTCTTGCAGTGGCAACATTATAAAAACGCAGATGCATTTTTGAGGGTGTGGGAGGTTTATGTTTGATTTGTTTTTGAGATAGGGCCTCACCAATAGCCCTAGCTGACCTGAACCTCACTTTGTAGAGTAGGCTAGTCTTGAACTTAATGCAGATCCTCTTGCCTCTGCCTCCCAATAACTGGGACTAAAACTGCATGGCTTGGATGTAATTTTTGGAAGTGGATGATAAAGGTATGAGTAATTGGACCTAGAAAGTTAGAAACTGACTGGAGGGATCACTCAGTGGTAAAGAACACAACATGTTTCTCCCCCCCCCCTTCCAGAATTCCATTTACAGCATCCACATCAGCTCCAGCTCCAGGGTATCCAATGATCTACTCTGCATTCATCAGGCACCTGCATATACACGTGTGCATACACACATACTCATCAGGTACCAGCACGTGTGCACTCAAGTGTACACACACACACACACACACACACGCATACACTCACACAGAGACACAAATAAATAAGTATACAAATAAATACTGTTGTACAAAAAAAACAATAGGGGCTGGAGAGCTGGCTCAGTCGATAAAAGCACTCGCTGCTCGCCCAGAGCTTCCAGGGTTTGACTCTTAGCACTCGTGAGGCAGCTCAAAACTGCCTTGTAACTCCAGTCCCAAGTCCCTTCTTTTGGCCTCCTCAGACATCAGGCATCAGGCCACATGCAGGTAAAGCACACATACTTATAAAAACAAACAAACAAACAAACAAACAAGAACAGAAGAAGCTGAAAATAGAACGCGCAAACAAGGAACCCATGAAGTACTTAGTCTTTAACTGAAAGTTATAATGCCAGACCAGACAGGAGAAAAGTTATTCTCTTTGGTTTGAGTGTTTTTGTTTGGTTTTATCTTTGGAAACAGGCTACCCTAGTGTAACTTCAATCCCGTGTTCGCCCTCTCTTAGTCTCTTGAGTGTTGTGACTGCAAGTATGCGCCACCACACCTAATACTCAATTCTTCTTGTACAATGAGGGAGAATAAGAAACTCTCAGCATATTTGCCCATAAAGACACAAGAGTTGAAATTTCTAGTTGAATGAAAATTTGTTCACATAACTTAAAAAGGCATATACTATCATGGTGATCTTGACACTAGTGTGTTCTTTTGTCATTACTGCCGACAACAGGAAGAACTGAGAGAGAGCTATTTAATCTACAGCTTTGGGGCCAATGGAGTTGTCTAACAGCAAAGGGATCACATAGCCTGTGGAAGGCCCTGAGTTCAATCACCAGCAAGGGGTGGGGGTGGGGGAAACCCGACTCAGGTCTTAAATTTCTGATATTCAGCATATCCCTTATTAAATGATCAATTTTTTGTACATGCAATGTACACATATGTGCAATAAAACCAAGCTTGTTTTAAAGGTCCTGAGATCCGTATCAGGAGACTCTGACAAGTACTCCCAGCCTCCAAAATTATGCTTCCTTTCATCAAATGTAGGGAGGCAGCCTGTGAGCACATAACTTCCTGGAAAGTTCATAGATGTACACATGAAAATCACAGGAGTTTCACTAAACTAAGAAAAGCATCGTTTAGTCTGCCTTAGCAAAGCACATAGGAACATTTTGCCTCCTGCCTCCCGCTCCACCATGAAGGTCATGAGGGAAGACGGAGGTGACTATAGAGGCTTTCACAACGACATCAGGAGCTGCGCTCTCACTAGCGATCTCAGCTGAATGTGCTTCTGTCTGCACTCCTTCAAGTGCGCAGACATGAGAGGAGGCTCTATCCTGAGCCAAAAATTAGTATGCTGCTCTGGTGGCTAGTTGCCGGGAGCAAGCTGGTTGTGTTTCCTGATGAAGTCCTGCTGAAATGAGTCAAGGAGAAGAAAGGAGCACAGAAATTCTCAAGAGGAGGAAGGAGAACCATCACAGAAGACTTCTACTTCTGGTAAAAAACAAAACAAAACAAAACAAAACAAAAAAACAAAAAACAAAAAAAACAAAAAAAAACCCGGTGGATTATCTGCCAAAGGTGTCTGAGGGAGGAGACTCAGTGTGTGGGCTTCAGCTCCAGGAGAGGCACAGCTCAGTGGCCAGGATAAACTCCAGGCAGGAGACCAACACCCACAGCTGCTAAGGGGGTATCACCGAGCCATGAGGCTTAGATTCCCTCCCCGTGGGGGCTATTCTATCATAAATCCAATGAGTCCCCCAAGCACCCCGTGCACCGTCTCAGTTTCCAGCAAATCAGATTGCCGCCCACGTGTTCCTTTCTTTTCTGTAAAATGGGAATGCCTCCTATGAGTGTTCACCCCACCCCCTGTTGCTATAAGAAGTCACCATGAACTCAGTGGCAGAATTGGAAATGGATTTGACCAGAACTAAACGCTTCATTAGGAAGACATTCCCTTGAGATGCTCTATTGGAAAAAAAATAAAGTCTTTGTTTTTCCCATTTCTAGAGTGGTCCTTACCTCGCTGCTCCTTCCATCCTCACAGACAGCAGATCATCGCCAAGCCTCAGTCTATTCCTCTCAAACGTCATTACTCTGGCCCCGGTGAACGTGGGAGGATTCTGTAATTCCCCTCTCCTCACCTTTATTATCCAAGATAATCGTCCTTTGGAAAAACCTTAATTAGAGCACAATGGCAGATTCCTTTCAGCCTCATAAAGTAATAGGCTTGCAGGGTTAGGACGTGGCCATTGCTGGCCTCCTCCGCAACCTTATCCAATTACAAGTTTAAAGGAGATTACCCAAGCTTGTTGACTGAGCTCATGATTACTGAGCACTCGACATGTATAAGCAACCAAATCCTTTAGAGGATCAATTTGCTAACACCTCACTGCAGGTCTGCAAGTCACAGTACTCGCTTCCATTTTATAGACAGAAAAATGCAGCGTGCCTAAGCCTAAATTGAACCATATAGCTAGCACTTGATGGAGGAGCGTTGAGAAGCCAAGCGTTCTGAGTCCCACTCTCTGTCTTGACCACCAGAGGAGAGACAAAACCACGGTTGGCTGACACCGTTAGTTCTCTGAATTAAGTTCATCAACCTCATGACATTCACATGAAGAGTTAAGAAAAATGAACCATCATGATAGCCAAACCTAATATTAGGAACAGAACTTAAAAAAAAAAAAAAAAAAAAAGATGGCCGTAAGTTCCTCCCACTTTGCTATTTTAAATATTCCCTACACCAAAATATCTTCCTTTTCCTTCCCACCAGATCTGAATTTGGTTCCCATCCGACATGCTCTCACACCTCCCTGCTCCCATCTTTACCGTCACACTGGCACTTACAATATTAGAACACACCAGGTTTGCCTTGCGAGGTGGCATCCCCAGTCTGGTCTGCGAGAGCAGGCGGTCCTGGGCCTGGGTGGTCTGCACAGTCTGATCCTCCATGCTTTCTCAATAACCAAGGAAATTGGGAACCACAAAACCCTGAAGCCCTGACTGTTTGTTTTGCCAAGACAGTTTGAGAAATGTGAGCACTAAATGTATATTTCTTAAAATAAAATATTGCCTGATATTAACAAAAAAAAATCGATCTGAGCTTGGAAAGACTTTAAAACATCTCTGGTTTATTTTGGACCTGAAGCTGCCAATCTGGTCACCAACGAGAAGCAGGAGCAACCCAGTGTGCTACTGCCTGAGAGCTTGGAAATATAGAAGACCATTTACAAGTTTTTTTTGTTTTGATTTGATTTTTAACAAAGTATCAAGTCTTTTTCCAGCTACGCAATGCTGGAAGAAGCTATGAATCTGGAAATGACACTCACAATGACAAAGGTCCTTGTGTGTGCTACCATTAGTGTGGATGTTAAAAAATTAAGTTTCTACCATACTCGTTTCAAATCATATTTAATAAACAGGGGGTTAACAAACATGACTCTGTCGGTTCTGTCCTTCCTAGATATGTGTTCCAGGTACTGAACTTAGGACTCAGCAGAGAGCCACTTGACAGCAGTGAAACCATTACATCACCCCAACGATCCTTAGATTTTGTTTTCAAAGATTGTGTGTATGTGCGTGCATGTGCACACACACACATACACACACACACACACACACACACACGTATGTAGTATGTATGTATGTATGTATGTATGTGTTCATACACCATAGGGAACCACAAGACAGAGAACCCCTGGTGATAGAGTATTGGGTAGTTGTGGACACGTGACATGGATGCTGGGATGCAAACCTCAGTCCTCTGGAAGAGCAGCACACACTCTTAACTACGAAATCAATTCCCTCGCCCCCAGGCAAGCAATGTTTAAATAGGAATCAAAAGAATGAGCTGTACAGTTGACCACATGAAGAAGCTTTGGGGAGGGGGGTTAAGAAGTATGTAGAAAGGTTCATCATAGACACAGAGACTGTCCACCAGAGGAAAGGTTGGATAGATATAGGATACAACGAGAAATGATTCACTTTCCAGGAGCTATTTAAATATACACAATATACACTGAAGCTAAGAAAGCGCTTAAGGACATACACCTGAGTATGGAAACACAAGGTGGTGGATTTACGTGTGGATACAGATATATTGGTAGAGAAATAATAGATTCCAGAAATGGGAGGGAGAGAGAAACTTCAAGGTCTGCCGGGGCTACAGAGCAAGGCACCATCTCAAATTCCCTTACTTCCAAAATTAAATTTAAAACGTAACAATAAATAATAAACTTAAAAAAACTAAAATTTAACAAAAGAATCAAAGGACCTATTTAATGAAATCTTGAAAGAAATGGAATAAAGAACTTTTGGAGCATAAAAGCAATCACAGTAGCAGAGCCCAGGAAAAAGGATTAAAGAGAGTAAGGAAATTTTCTCAAATATTGAAGAAAATATTCTAAAATCCGATCCTGCTAAGTATTTGAAAGTCATCACTGAGTTACTACATTGTTAAATTTCAAAACTGCAGAGATAAAACATGTTGAGCTTTGGTCTTTGCTATACATTCTAATGTATAGCATTAGAATGATCAGCATTAGGCTGATCCCCAAGGCCTGGTTGTTCCCAAGGATGAGAGAATTTGCATTTAGACCTAAGTGATCACAATGAAACCTCCACCCCCCCCCACCCCAAGTTATCCCTAAGTAGCAAATAAAGATGCCTATAGTCTATAGCTGGCCAAAAAAGAGATTGACAACATTTTTGGTTCCTGAGCTTTTGGTCAAAGGCAAGAGGCAATGAGGAAGAGGAGGGCAAAAGAGGAGAGGGGAGAGACCATGGGGTAGGTGAGTTATAAAAATATGGCCAATTAGAATCTGGCCAATTAGAGTTAAGAGCAGATCAGGTGGAACATGGCAACTTTATAACTCTGGGTTATTGGCATGATCTATCCTCAAAGCAAAACAAACAAACAAAAGCCCTGAAGAAATAATAAAGATATTTTACACATGCCTAGATTATGGAGGAAAATAAGATCTTCAACACAATTTCTTATCGGCAACACGGGTGTCTTCTATCAACAGAAGAAACAGAATACAGCACCCAGAAAACAAAGGCTACAACTCAAGGTTGCGATCAAGGATCAGACCTCCACAGAAGTGGCCCAGAGTGGGAGAAGGGGAGGATACAAATTTTAAAATGTACCATCAATTATTGGATGGATGGATGGATGGATGGATGGATGGATGGATGGATGGATGATGGCCATGAGAGAATTGACAGAGCTTTTAAATTAGTGAGAACAAACAAACAAAAAAAACAAAAAAACAAAAAAAAAAAAAAAAAAAAAAACGTGCAGTAAAATAAAAGCTAATGAGAAATTATGAACAATTTCTAACTTTAGGGGAGAAAGTAAGACATCTAGGAGGAAAGCATGCACAATTAGGCAGTGACACTGATTGCTGATCACACTAAACCTACTATGGGGAAGATAGGAAGGTTATGTAATAGAGAGGAAGACCAAAATTACGCATTCAACAAGAACTGCGTAAGACTGGTGCCAATGAAACGCAATGTGAGTGTGTCACATTAAAATGTGGTTACTGCAGTTAAGTATAAGCCTCTCACTTCTGCCTAGTACATATCTGAATAAATAACCCTGCATGGACAACACGGGAACACACCAAACAGAAGCTCTGCTATCATTCAGAGGAACCTAGCAAACCTCACATCTCTCCTGCTCCTTCAGGGGCATCCTGCACAACACTAATTCTTCTAACCAGTCACTCGATTACACTTGGATTTTAAAAAACAAGGTCTAATGATGTAACAACTTCTATCAAAATTTTACAATTTGTCATACTGTTCCCAAGAAAGCAATTATGAAATCTAGGTAGCCGTCAAATCTGTTGAATTGTTCCTATAAAGCCAGCAGTGGGAAATCTAAGTTTAAGGTATCCAGAGATCACAAAGACCTTCTAGAAGCATCCAGCAGTCACCTGCCTCCAATTTCTACATATCAAAACCCCCTTTCCTGTAGGAGCTGTGCCTCAGAAGATAAACTACTGACTGATCATATATTTATGGTAATTGAATGATGACTTATGAAGTCTGTCTGAAGAGCTATGCTTACATTATACACAAACAACAATTCACGCAATGCATGCCTGACAGGCATCTGATTTATTAAATCAATAAATGTTCTTACAAATGTGATGGAAAGGTTTTCCATCAGTGTAGAAAGAACGTAATGACTCATACAAAGGACATAAATAGATGCAAGTCTAACATGGAGACAAGTCTACCGGACAAAAGAGTAGCTGTAAGGATTTTCGCGTAAATTACAAACAAAGCCTATGAGTATCAATTTCATATGCAAAACACAACTACCAGTATGGGAAAATTACAGAAGTCAGCCAACAGATTTAAGAATCATACTGAACTGTAAGAAAATATGAATTAACTAATGCTCAGATTAACCAAATTTCCCTTAAGGAGAAGAACTGTAAAAGCAAGAGATGTGGAGAGGAGGGGATGACCACTGCTAGTGCTCCTCTCTGGGTGCTATCCCTTCTCCTCGTCCTCAGTGCATTCTGAGTCCTGTAATCCTGTGTGTGTAAGTGTGCTTGGGGGGATCGGGGGATGGGAGCACAGCACTACTCCTCATTAGGAAACGGGAATGGTTAATAACTAATGCAAGTCTAGAGTTAAACATGAATCTTCCAGACTCTAAACACTTTGATCTGAAATCACTGAGATTATTGAGCTGGCTCATTTCTGATTTGAGTCATCAGAAAATGTTTAGAATCCAAAGGTTGTACGTGGACAGCCAGATGTGGATGCATGGACATAAACTTTTAAGAAAGTAAAATGGAACCGGTGGGCTATAGCAGCACATGACTGCTAGCCCAGGACTGGGGGTTGGGGGGGGGGGAGATGGGGCAGAATGGCCCTGAAATCAAAAGCCCAAAGGGAATAATGTTCAAAATCAAGTAACCAACACAGATGCGTTAAAATATCTCTAGTATATGATTTAATGTCACCATAGTGACACAAATTTTAAAATGCACCATCAATTATTGGATGGATGGATGGATGGATGATGGATGGAATGATAGATGGATAGATGGGTGGATGTTGGGGATTTGGTTTATTGTTGATATTATGTTAAATGGGTTCCCAAATTGAGTGAGAATTCACACATGTGCGTGTGAGGCACTGATGGTACCTGCCCCTAGCTGGTTCTAAGTGATAAATAAAGTTACTGGCGGCCAATGGCTGGGCAGGGAGACAGAGGCAGGACTTTGAGGTTCTCCAGCAAGGAACAGTTAGGGAGGAGGGGAATTGCCATTGTCCGGGAGGAGAAGGTCCTGGCCTGAAATGTGTAGGAGAGAGAGATAAGAGACACTGCCAAGATGTAAGAGTTGGCAGTCGGTCATGGCCCCAGGGGGCCGCAGCCCTGGGTCCATGGCAGCCAGGTTGGAAAATAGATTTTAGTAAGTAATAACTCAGGAATGTCAGTGTGGAGAGTGTGGGGAGGTTTGGAACTACCCAGCCAGTGTGTTGTTGAAGACATATTAAAATAGAAAGGCCGTGTGTGTTTGTGTGTGTGTGTGTGTGTGTGTGTGTGTGTGTGTGTCTTTCATTCATGGATCCAAAACATTGTATCTGTACGTAGCAATGAGGGCATAGGCGCCTGCCAGGGAGTTTAAAGCAGATTAATTTACTACCACTTCAAGTGGGTAGATAGATGGACGGGGGGCATAGGTGAATGGATAAATGAATGGGATAACTTTTAATAATCTGGATGTGGTGACATATGTCCATAACCCTAGCACCCAAGAGGCAGAGGCAGGAGGATCAATGCAAGTTCACGACCAGCCTGGTCTACATTAGTAAAGTTCCAGATGAGGCAACAAAATAGGACCCTGTCTCAAAGAAACAATAGGCCAATTATAATGATGAGTCTTAATAGTAGGTCGAGGCCAGAAGATCCTAAGTTGAAGGTCAGCCAGGGCTATATTGTAAGACCTTATCTCACAAAACAAAACTTAAAAAAAAATAAATCTAAATGAAAGAAAACAAATGAGGAGGGAGGGAGGGAGGGGCAGGGGAGAGAAAGAGACGCTTGCAGAGGCTCTCACATGTGTGAGAATAAGAAATCTGCATTCTGCATGCATTTTAATACTTCTGATGCAGTTCACACCCAGAACTATCCTTTACAAAACAAGAATCAACCAAAATCCAAAGGATTTATCAAGGAAACATGCGAAATGCAATAAATGGGTGACTGGAGAGAGAGCTCAGTGGTTTAGAGAACTTACTGCTCTTGCAGAAGGTTCCATTCCCAGCACCTACATGATGGCTCACAACCATCCATAGTTCCAGGATACCCAGTGCCCTCTTCTGGCCTCTGAAGAAACCCTGGACTCATGCGGTGTATATGCATACATGCAGGCAAAACACTTGTATCTATAAAATAAAATAAATCTAGAATAATAAAGATGTAATAAATGATCTTTGCAGGTTTTGTATGGATGTACTATCATCCTTAGTTCCACAGCTGGTTTGGTACCTTGATACCTGAAATCATAGTTCACTCTCATGTCTTATTCAACCATACTTGTTAGTGACCTGACCTATATGTGAGCCAGCTTTAACTAACAGCAGAGCCCAGAAATCTAACTAGACATCACAGTGTTCATCTTTGACCTTAAAAATCACACATTGGTCTGATCCACGGTGCCTGAGATAAAGCAACTGTCGTAACCAATTATATATTTTTAACAATAACATAAGTGCATGCTTTAAAAGCTTCGTTGAGTAATTTCTCCTATCCAATTATGTTTCACATTTCTAAATCTTTTTTGCAACCTTTGCCAAATATTTTTTTTTGTCAAATCAGTACATTTTAAAAAAATAAAGTCTCCCATGTGTATGAAGAAATATCAATGTAAAAAGAAGTAAGCTAACTGCTACCAAGGTTGGTCTCCTTGAATCAAGTGAAGAAAACATAATTCACGGCTGGAAAGCCTCTTGATTACCTTGACTTGGGTCACTGGAAACTCAATCATTCACACAAAGAAAATCTCACTACAAGACCATTTGTATCAACGGCCAAAATTTTAAGGTAATGATTTTGTAATGTAAGACAAATTTCCATTAAAACATACTCAATGTTTACATGAGTCTCATCTATACAGAGGAGACAGGAGAATCAGGACTGTAATAAGGACATGGCCTTGGCTGACTTAAAGTTTTCCCATCTGGAAATGCTAAATCCCTTCCGCATGCAATATTAATACTGTTATTAACTCTACCAGGAAAACAATTTATTGATCATGAAGTAGGTCCGCATTTTCACTTTACATTGCTCTAAAGTAATCTCACAGCTCCTCAAATAGACCAACGGATCTGGGATTCTAAAACCATTTTGAACATACGGAACATATTTCTATTTTAAAAGCAATGCTGCCCAGAAGGAGGATGTAGCAAGCCACATTTATAATTTGAAGCTGTCATATTAAAAAAGGTAAAATGAGAGTTGGGCACAGTGATTCATATCTGTAATCCCTGCACTTGAGAGAGCAAAGCAGAAGGATGGGGATGCCAAGGTCACCCTGTGCTTCACGGCGCATTCCACGCTCACCTGAATAGATTTCACCTGAATCCATTTCGGTAATATATTTTACTATTTGGGGATGGTAACAGTTTGTTAATTGGGCGTGGGCACACGTGTCTGAAACTCAAAGCACTCAGGAGGTGAATGCCAGCCTGAGCTACATGTTGAGTTCAAGGCCAACCTGAGCATTCAAAGGCAAATGATGATAATTTAATTCACCATATATATGTGTGTGTGTGTCTGTGTGTCTGTGTGTCTCTGTGTGTGTCTGTGTCTGTGTTTGTGTGTGCACGCACACATATATATTATTTTTATGTGGTCAATATAAAAATTGCTGACAAGATCTTATACTATTTTTCTTTTCTAAGTCTACGAAATCTGGTGTGGATGTTGATACTTGCAGCATATTGTCATCGAACTACAATTCATGTTTCAGTAATCCCTTTGGCGAGTTAGTGGGGGTCATGAACAGAGGGCAGTTTAAAGGACTAGCTTTATAATGTGGAAGGCTGAAATTACTACTTCAAGTCTTCAATGGTAGATAGGTACAGTGGTGTGAACCTGTAAGACCAACACTCGAGAGACTGAGGCAGATAGGTCTCAAGTTAAAGGCCAGCCATTGGGCAGGATAGATGGCTCAGTGGTTCAAAGCACTACCTGCTCTTTCAGAGGATGGGGTTCAAGTCTCATCATCCATAGGTTGTCTCACAACTATTTGTAAACCCAATCCCAAGACATCTAGGGTTACCAGGCATGTACACAGTGCACAGACACACATGTACATTAAAATACTCATGCACATTAAATAAATATATGATATGGATGGATGGATGATAGGTAAATAGTAATTTATAAAAGTAAAAAGGACAGCTAGTCTAAACTATCTAATAGACTGTCTTGAAAATCCAAGGGCTAGGTTTACTTATTAAAACTTGCCCAGCATGTATAAGTAACTTGTTCCATTCCCCCAAACTTTAAAAAAAAAAAGTCTTTAGATGTAACCACATAGAGAGGAAACCTTCAAATAAAGTAAAGTGAGTGGTTAGAGACTCAAACAAGTAATTAATTCTTCAAAGTCCACTTTCAAAGATAGCAGAAAAATAGGCATGTCTTCAAATTCTACACATTTCATCAAAAAGAGTCACTGGGAGATGTGCAGCCAGGAGTCAGTCACAGAAGGCCAATAAAGACCACATCCCAAGTAGCACAGTGATAAGGACTTTGATGTGCCTCCAGTCTCAAAGGCTAAATAAGATAAAACAGGCTCTTCAGCCTACAGCAGATTTGGCACCCTCTGCACAGTGCTTGACATCTTCTAACTGCAGAAAGGATTTAATGTGATTTAAGAAAATAAATTAAGCCAATGCTAAAGACAGCTCAAAGGAATAACAAAAGCTATGCTCTTAATGTGTAGCAAATTAAACCTTCTGTCATGCTTTATAGTTAGGCATGGTAGCACACACGTGCAACTCCAGCATGGGGGAGGTTGAGGCAGGAGAATCACAGATAGGATAGGACAGGACACAGCAAGACCCTGTCACCAAAAGGGCAAAATGCAAGGACGCCTTATATGAAAGGTACTTTCCCCAATGATTCAGATTAAAACCCGAAAGCTAACGTTCAAAGAGTAAATATTTATTGTGCTAAAACCAAAAGGAAATGTGAGCAAGTGCCCTTACTTCCCTCTCTTTCAGCTTCTTCCTTTCAGTAGACTTTAAAATTGGGGACCAGGGATGCTCGGGATCTGAGAGTGATCGCTAAATCTCACAGTGCATGGAGAGGGCGACTCCCAAAAGTCATCCTCTGACTTTCCCTCGTGTGCCCACTCACATCCACACACCACATACATACACAGTAACAATAACAATGATAATTAAAAGTCACCAATTGGGGAGGGGGGGCGGGTCAGACAGCTAAGTAATATATGAGTCTCCCATATGGGTGTCTGCAGATGACACCTGTCATGTCCTGACGGCAGTCAGTCTTCAGGAGGAGGACAGTTATCTGATGGACAGCTTCTTAACGTCAGAGGGCCAAAACCGTATCATCATTTCACAAGCACACCGGCATTTTCTGCCAGTGCATCCCAATGAGAAGCCCAGAAAGGTTGGTTCTGCATGCACAATCACTGCGTCTCCAATCACTCCCTCCCTGCTTCCAATCACCCTGCTTCCTTTATTCCCCCAAATATCCTAAGCCCTGTCCTTAGAGATACTTAAGGTTTTTTTCTCCAGGATGCACACTTGACTTCTTTTGCAATCAACTTCTTTTCCAGAATTCCAGTGTTCAGTGACAGGCGTATCACTCAGCCAACAAGAAATGCAGAAGTTAACAAACACCAGGGCAACCACCCATGGACAGCAACCAATTCACTGTAGTTACTCCGAACGGCTGCTTGTCTTGTTTCGAGCTGAGCTATGTTCAGAGTACCGTGAGAAGCAAGCATAACATTGTAGGCATAATGTTACAGAAAAACCTACCGTTTTGAATGAGAATCTTCGGAAATATATTACCATGACAAGCATTCCCTGTACCTGGTACCACCCGTTCACCCCAGAAGCTGAGGACCTTGGAATTATAAATCATCCATTGCTAAAGAGCGTGCTTGCAAATGTGACCCTCAAAATCCGAGGGACAATGAATATTTAGTCTTCCTTCTACACTTTCTGGAAACTCAGAAACAGAACTAATTTTAAATGACCTAAGCTACAGTGTTCTCAAATTTCAGGACTTTTAATAGGTTTGAATAATATGACAGGACAAGAAAGACTATAATAAAATACTAAATCACCATAAGAGCACAATCCAGACAATTCAATCTGACTCCCTTTGTGGACAAGTGTACTTTAAAAATGACAATTCCAATGAAGACATAAAATTTAATAGTAGATTGACTCAGATTACTTGGGGCTCAAGTAAAATACCATTTTTTAGCCGTAATCATCAATGATAGCCATTTTGAATTCTCAGAAGTTCATCACAGAAAAGCCATCTGCTTAGGTGAACACCTCCAAACTCCAAGCTTTTCTGGAATTCAAAAAGATTTTTTTTTTTTGAAGTGGCTTCTGAAATTTTTTCTAGACCCTGTGGCTCACCTTACTGGCACACTAGGAGACTGATATGGGCGCTCTTCCAGAATAGCCACCTTGATAAACCTGTCAGACTGCTGGAGATTTTAGCCATTCTCCAGAAAAGCCAACTCAGGACCAAAGGAAAGGAAAATGTATGCCTTCCAGCTAACAGAACAGGTCTCTTGACTGCAGAGAGAACGTCAGAGACTATAAGACTTGAAATCTGGCCCAAGCTTCCCAACATTGGTTCTTTACGATTTCTGCACTAAGAGTTATCCCTGAGCGTGAAATTTTAAGGCTGCAGAGCTAACAAGTGCTCGGGCACATAGAGTGGGTCATTGAAAGACCAATAGTCTAGAGAAGAGAGAAAACATTTGGAAACTGTATTAGTCAGACTGTGTTTCCGTGACAAGATGCTTTGCCTGGAGGACAGTTATGTTTGCAGTCTGTTATGGCACGCAGGCCATGGATTGCAGCGCAGCTGACACCACACTGGCCAGGGACAGAAAGAGTGTCCACATTAGAGGGATTCCTCTACCTGGTCCTGTATTGCATCCTGGCCACAGCCTACTGGCCAGTACCACCCTTGTATACAGCAAGCAGGTCTCCCACTCTAATTAAGCCTCTCTAGAAATAAATACAGAGAGATATGCTTTACACTAAGCTTCTAGATGATTCTCGCCCTATCATGTTGAAAGTCAAGACTGGTCTTCACAATGACAAATAGCTAATGTACTTCTCCCTCTCCCTCTCCCTCTCCCTCTCCCTCTCCCTCTCCCCCTCCCCCTCCCCCTCCCCCTCCCCCTCCCCCTCCCCCTCCCCCTCCCCCTCCCCCTCCCTCTCCCCCTCCCCCCCCCTCTCTCTCTCTCTCTCTCTCTCTCTCTCCCTCCCTCCCTCCCTCTCCTTGTGCTTTGAGGCAGTCTCAAAGCTAGCCTGGAATTCACAGCCCTCCAACTTCAGCATCCTAAGTATGAGGATTTCCAGTATGTACCACACCTGGCTTCAGGTGAAAAGACATCTCGATGAAAGCTATTGATTCTACTTGTTTGTGAATGTACATTTTCACTTGTGTACTTTGTATAATCTCATACCATAAAAATATGGCGACAAATGGGCAGGAACTCTATTTAAACTGGCCTGTTGGGTGTGCGCTTACAGCAATAAACACTTTAAGTTTTTATTACATTCTCTTTCTAGCTCTAGCTTTATCCCTCGTTCCCTCATGTGTGCCTGAACAGGTAGCTGTAAGGTGAATGCCAATTGCTTTTAATGTTGCTACTGATATCTTCTGTATACTTTCTATTTTGCATTCAACCTTTAAAATCCTTACACATCAATCAATGACGTAAGTTCTCTCCTGTCTATGGACTATTTCTATACAAGCAGTCAATAAAATAGAATTTACACTCAGTCAATCCCTTTACTAAGTATAAGTGTCAGCAGCAGTCCCTTATTGCATTCTTCTTAGATACAGAGTTCACATTCTTAATTATTATGTCACATTTGCTATGACCCCGTTGTAAGCGTTTTCGTGTTTTCCTTTTTCCTTTTGTTCCTGACTGTATCCTGAAACCAAGTACATTTACTGTATTTATCACTACATCCCCAGTGTCTCTCGAAGCGCCTGCCATGAAGCGAATGCAGTAAAATCGTATAGAATCAATAAATCAGAAACACAGCCCATTATTCTTTTCTAGAAAACTCTGCCAAACGTCTTTCCCCCCTCCTTAAAGTATAACTTAAATAAAAATGAACCACAATCCAAGTTCTAAGATCTGGGTGGCTGTTGTTGTTGTTGTTTGTTGTTGTTTGGAGGTTTGTTTTGTTTTGTTTTGTTTTGTGTTTGAACTAGAGCTTGGTATGCTGTTTACCACACTAGCCATGAATTCATTTACAGCCAAGGCCCACCAAGCTCTTGGTCCTCTTGCCTTAGTCCCCTGTTCTAATGATTTCTCTGTTCCTGCTAATAAATAGTATAATTAAAAGCAACCTGGGGAAGAAAGGGTGTGTTTCATTTTACAATCTATGGTCCATCATCCGAGGATGTCAAATCAGGAACTTGAGGCAGGCTCTTGAAGCAAAAACTGAAGAGGAACGCTACCTACTGGCTCGTTCCAGGCATGATCCAGGTTCGCCTATGTCTGAGTCCCTTTCTTACACAACCTAGGACGACAGTCCCAGGGGTAATACCAGCCCAGCATGGACTAAGGATACCGCTATCAATTAGCAATAAAGAAACTGCCACACAGATGTGTCCACCCACGGGCCAATCTGATGGAGGCAACTCCTCATCTGAGGTCCCCTGTGTCAGGCACGTCAAAATGACAACTGAGATGAGCCAGTTCCTCGGGGCTGGGGTTATGATGAGGTCCCCTGTGTCAGGCACGTCAAAATGACAACTGAGATGAGCCGCCACATTTCCTGAGTGCTGGGTTTACATGGGTGCACAACTAGTGTGAACTCAAGAATACTGAAGAAAAAAAAAACTGTGGCTTTGAGGAAAGGATTTTTCAAAATCAGTAAAGGGCTGGGAGTAGTGCCGAGTGGTGAACACCTTTAATCCCTGCAAAGGCAGCCTAGTCTGCATAGTAAGTTCCTGGACACAGTTACAAAGAGAGATCTTGTCTCAGAGAAAGGGGGGAGGGAGAGAAAAGAAAAAGAAAAAAGAAAAGAAGGAAGAAAGGTAAAGGGAAGGGAAGGGAAAGAAAAAAGGAGAAAAGGAGAAAAGAAGGTATAATGAACCAGGCCGGGTGCAGTGCTACACACCCATAATCGCCAGAGCGCCTGTTCTCAAGATGAGCAAACTCTATGATCCTGCGGTAATGACAGCCAGAGGGTTGGGTTTTCCTACCCTCCACTGTGTGCCTCTTCAGACACTTAAGATCAGCACATTAACAACAATTCTTATCAGTCGCTCACCAAACACTCATTATTTGCCACCATTGTGAGTCATTTATCCCTCCCACTAAGCTAACAAGAAGTTATTACTGCAATCATTTTACAGTCTAGATCTGATATTACTGTGGGGAGAATTAAGTGAAATGTTAAGCTCGAAAAGCTAAGAAAAGTATCAGGATGGACAGCTCTTTAACACGTTTGTAATCCCACTGCTATGGTTGGAACGCACCTCATAAAGTCCATGGGTTAGAAACGAAATGTCAGATTCATATGGTAATGGTACTTAGAGACTGGTCCTTTGGAAGTCAATAGCACTAGATGAGGTGATAGGGTAGGTTCCGAAGATGTTATTCACACATTAATGTAAAGAGTCTTCACAAGAGAGCTCTCGGGGTACTAGTTGGTTCATATTGTTGTTTCTCCTATAGGGCTGCAAACCCCTTCAGCTCCTTGGGTCCTTTCTCTAGTTCCTCCATTGGGGCCCTGGGCTCAGTCCAGTGGTTGGCTCTCAGGAGAGACAGCTATATCAGGCTCCTGTCAGCATGCACTTGTTGGCATCCACAACAGTGTCTGGGTTTGGTGACTGTGTATGGGATGGATCCTCAGGTAGGGCAGTCTCTTCTAGATGGTCCCAAAGAGTACACATGGAGGGACCCATGGCTCCAGCTGCATATGTAGCAGAGGATGGCCTTGTTGGATATCAAAGGGAGGACAGGCCCTTGGCCCTGAGAAGGCTCGATGCACCAGTGTAGGGGAATGCCAGGACAGGGAAGTGGGAGTGGGTGGTTGGTGACCAGGGGGAGAGGGGTATGGGATAGGGTATTTTTGGAGGGGAAACCAGGAAATGTAAAGAAAAAAACGTCTAATAAAAAAATGTGTTTGTTTGTTTTTTAAAGGGTCTTCACAAGAAGGAATCCAAGCTGCTGCATTCCCTCTGCCTCCCCTCCTATGCCTTGCACCATGATATGATTCAGCAAAGCCTAACCAGGTGCCCAGCAGAAGAGATGCAATGCTCTTGGGCTTCCCAGGCGGCAGAATCATGAAGCAAACAAGCTCCTGTTCTTTACAGCTAATCTGCTATAACAGCAGCAGCAACAACAACAACAACAACAACAACAACAACAAAAGCAGACTAAGACACACAAAGCACTAATTCCAAAAAAGAAAGAAAGAAAAGAAAAGAAATCTTAAAACTCTGATCATTTCCCTTTTGCACTTTCCCAAACACAATGAACTTTTCAAATATAAAAGTTAAGTTCACACCTAGGGTGGCTCTAAATATCCCTTCCATGCTCATCTTCCACCACTGGCTTTTTGTTCTCTGGGGCAGACAACGAGAGGAGGCGCTTGTCCCCCAAGGAGTGTTTTTTTTATCAAGGGAATAGAGACCAGGTAGTAAGTGAACTCAATTCAGACCTCAGGAACCCAACAATGACGATCTCTGCAGTGGAGAGAGCTGAGCGGACAAGGGCTCAAAGAATCTCCATTCAATGAGGGTGGAGCTGTGGCCTCGGAATTACAACTCCTCAGAAGGGCAAGCCAAAACCCCTCGGCGGCGGCTCCGTGAACGGAAGTCCAAGCAAGCGAAACAGTTCAAACCTGTGACTCCTCTCCACTCGTTACAGGCGAGATGGAAGCAGAGGTTCCGAGCCATGGCCGCGGCCAGATAATCATGCTTTACTTCACTACCATCTGTCGTTACCTCCTCAGTTGGTATGAACTTGAATCTGTCGATCTGCTCAGATGACAGGCTCCAGGCAGAGGGTCTGCCCCTTCCTGTCACTAGCACAGCCTTGTGTCCGAAAGGAGGAGCCTGTAAGGTACCATCCCCGTGAAGAAGAGCCGCTGTGTTTCATGTTCCACTCTGCGCCCCCCTGCTCCTGTTGCTGTACTATACACTAAAGCACTCCGACATTCTAATTTGGAAATAAATTCCTTTTAGCTGTTTAATTGTGGAAGAAAGAAAGAAAAATAAAAAACGCTGCAAGGAACAAGAGTGCTCGGGGAAGCTCTGAGTTTCCAACTGTCTCTCCCCAGGGAAGATGTCAAAAGCGGAGGCATCTGGGTTTCCAGTAAACCAGGGGCTTTGTTGTTGTTTGTTGTTCTATCTGAAGTGCTTAAAAAAAAAAAAAAAAAACTAAAATTCATTTTAAATGATTTGTTGCAATGCAAGGTATTAAGAACTGTCCCTTGGAATTACTTAGGCTAAGTTTAAGGCTGATGTTCTAGAAAGCTCCACTAGAATAGAAACATAGACATCTAACCATCATTTACCTTTGACGCTTTATCAGTGACCTCCAAGGCAAGTTACTTATTGCTATACAGTATACGGGTCGAATTATTGCAACTGTGTAACAGATAGGGTATCACACTTATTGAAAACACAAACAAAAAATAAACAAACAAGCAAACAAACAAAACAACCTCTGTCTACTGTCCTTTTTATAAACAAACAAACAAACAAACAAGGTCCAATCTGGGAAGCCAGGTATGGTGGTGTCTGGATACTGAAGCAGGAAGGTCCTGAGTCCCATGCCAACATACACTACACAGATAAACTGTCTTTAAATTTTTATTTAATCCCAGCACTGAGGAGTCAGAGGCAGAGGTGGTTCTCTATGAGTTGGAGGCCAGCCTCATCAGCAGAACAAGTTCCAGGACAGCCAGGGATACACAGAGAAACTCTGTCTCAAAAAAAAGAATCAAAGAAGCAAAGCTCCAGTGTGGAAGGGGTAGGACCCGAGTGTCGAGGTATCTCCTACACGCCTGAGGCTTCAGGTTTGATCCCCATCCCTGCAGCAGCAATAGAGATGTGACTGGTGTTAAATGGTTCTCTTTAGACGGTAAAGGAAGACGCTTCTCTATTTCCACAAGGACCATGTTTATGAAGATGTACATTCATTATACAACTAAAGGTGACTACGTTCCAAATTACCTGTTCTACAAACTGGAACAAAATGCAGAAGAACTGCATGTTATTTAAGTTTAAAAGGTCAACTGTCAAAACAAGGAAAGGGCAGTAGTTTGTGTTTCCATAAAATCATCACGGCTCCAAAATTAAGCCCATTATTTTCGTGAGTCAATCGATTCTTGGATGTTTTCAACAAAATGATGACGGAACAAAGATGTTCTAGGTGTTTGTCTCTGATAGCGTCACCGAGGCGGCAAGCCTTCTCCTGCACTGACTGGCCTCCCCTGAGCAGAGGGAGATCTGTCAGCAGAATGAACAGCTTATTTTGGAGTTGTTAATCAAACTCATTCTTTAATGGTCTTTAGACTAACTCTATCTGTTTGGCAATCTCATAAACTGTCTAAATTTAAAAGAACCAATCATACCGATCAAAGGCACCTGGGAAATGATGTTTCAAATTTTAAATATAGCCACACAATTAGAATGCCTTGTGTACTGCGTCACTGACAAAAGCTATGCCAACAAGAGCAAATTAAGATTTAAGCAAAGACAAATAAGAAGTGTATATTTGTGCTAAGAATTGAAAGTGTTATCCCAGGTGGAAAATTCACTTGCATACTGAGTATGTAGTAAATGAACCTCGTTCCACATCCCCAGTAAAAACCATCACATAAACCCACTGGTTCTTCCCCTCCCCCACCTAATCCTATATCCACAAGCAGTCTCCTATGATTAAAGAGGGAACCACTTTCCACCTGATCGTTCTTCTAAGAAAAATCACAGGGTAACATTAGATCTTTAATGGGTCTGAACTATAAAATTAAAAATCCATACTGTGAATTCAGCAGATAATAAAAAAAATAAAAGGTAAAAACCCTGCTGGAGATTAATATTTGAACATGTAAGACTTGGATATCAATTCCTTTTTAATATAAATTCTAATGTAAGAAGAAATTCTCCTTGGCATCATCTGGGGAATTTCCACTGACTCAGAGATTAAAAAAAAAATGACAAACTCCTGTAACAGCAAAAAGTGTCCCAATGAGTATTGAGAGGTCTCAGGTGCTGCCTCAGGTTTGAGAGAGAGGATTATAAATGCAATGATTATCCAGAGAAGATTTTCGTAGGATAAATAAGAATAACCAGAAATGCATAGAACAGGAGTTAAATAAGCATTATCAAGTTAACTGAACATAGTTCCCACTGGGCAGAAGCACAATGTTTTAAATATGATGACATTTTATTCAATATTAAGAAACAGCCCAAAGATTTTAAACAGTTAAAAGAGGAAGAAAGTTAAGTGTGAGCTCCTATCATTACTCATTTAAGTAATTGTCTTAAAGCTTTATTTGGTAAATTTAGAACGCAGTTGTTTACTTCCTTATAATAGATCCAATTAAGTATACAAACTTACTGCAATACAGGAATTAAAAAAAAAAAAGCCAAACAAAAATTTAGGCTGGGAAACCATAGAGCACTCAAGGAAAACAATGCTCTCGTGTAAACTCCTGGTGTATAAAACTTACAGCTGTGAATGTCACGCACTGGACCATCAGGGGCCAGGTGGGGCTTCGAGAGACATTCGCTTTCACACAGCCAAAGAGTCCGGCTCTTTCTGTAGCTCAGAGACAACATGTTTTCATGCTGGCTTCTTTTTTGTCACCTTTAACACACAGTTCCCTCTTGCAGAAGTCTATGCTGGTGCCCCTGGCCTCTCTCAAACCGCAGAAGGCTTCACTTCTCTTGCCACAGTGCCCACGGTTGGACTTTGACCTTTAGTTCTGTTTGTTTCATCAGTCCTCAAAGCTGACAAGATTCTGAGTATGCTGTCTCCCAGCACTTGGTTAATGAAACTTTACTTATCCAAAGGTGAGGTTATCCTATCAAGAAAACCAGTGGGTGGATGTGGAGCGAAAGGCCTGAGGGATTGCTGAAGACTCGCATCCTAGCAACCTCTCACCACTCAAGCCACACCACACGGTCATCAAGTATCTTAGGAATAAAAAGCCCCCCCACCTCCCCACCCCGGCCCATCACAGATCCTCAAGAATCTGCACCTGCATTTCGAAATCACATCAGGTGACTCACAGGACATCTGAATTAGATCTGATGTGATTTCTTTTGATAATAATAATAAAAAAAAAAAACAGTGCTGCAGTAATTCAGGTGCTTACATATTCTCGAGGGCTCCCAGAAGGAGTCTAAAGTAGTGATGATATCTTCGTAGATTGACAGAATACAATTTTCTCCCATCTCGCTCTCTGCCTCTATATTTCTCTCTGCTCAGGCTAGCAAGCAGCCATGAAACTGAAATGACTTGGAAAACATTCATACAAACACTCTGAAAATTAAATAACCATTGATACTAATATTTCTGAAGATTCCGATTCTGCCACAATCCGTATTCTTTAGGCAAATGTCTGCCGTTCTCTCGGCCACTTCAAGCACACACAGCTTCTTTGCGCCCTGCCCTGGAACAGATACTGTCCAAGTACTCGGCTGCTACCCTCTTCCCACAGAACCCAATATCCAAGGACATCTGTGTCCTGGTTTCTAAACCAGAAGAATATGTATAGCCTTATTGGAAGCAAGGGGATCTTGGACAGTCTGAGGCTAATCTGAGCTATACAGTGGGCTTCAGGTAAGCCTGGGCCACATCACAAGCCTGTGCCTCAAAATAAATACTGGGGAGGAGAAAAAGAAAAAGGAAGACAAGTATTCCTGTGTTATAAGCCTTTCTTCTTTTCTCCGTTGTGCTAAGGAAGGAAAGATACACAAGCTTCCTTCACATTTTTTACTGCAAATGTTTCTCCCAGTGATTAAAATCACTGGCCGTTCTTGCAAGGCCTGAGTTTAGTTCCTGGCTACCACATGGGGCTCACAACAGTCTGTAGCCCCAGCTGCAGAAAAAGTTCCGAGTCCAAAGGTCCTGCCAGGGGTGACAAGACCCACTGTGTTTCAGATATGATTACAGCTACCTTAGACCTTCCATCTTTTCAAAAGGCTGATCACCTAAACAAGTCACAGTGATACACAAAACCTTGGAGTTCAGTTTAACCTTTAGGCCAGTTTCTGAAGTCAGCCCCATTTTAATTTAGTATGGGATGAATTTGTAGCCTTCACTTAAATGATTCCAGCTTCACTCTACGTTCTTTTTACCACTTTCATACAGTAACCAGACAAATCTAGAGGATGACCCCGAGATAATAAATGGGTGACTCCTACAGTCTGCACTCCGGAACCCTCGGCTCCACTGTGTATTCTAAGCTCATAGATGCAGTAGTTTTCTCCTGCACAAAATAAGTACTCTTCATCAGAAGCATTAAGTCTTCTGTGTGCTCTTGGACTGATTTGAAGCATAAGAATTGCACAATTCAGGGCTGGAGAGATGGCTCAGCGGTTAAGAGCACTGACAGCTTTTCCGAAGGTCCTGAGTTCAAATTCCAGCAACCACATGGTGGCTCTACAACCATCCATAATAAAATCGGACACCCTTTTCTGGGGTGTCTGAAGACAGACAGCTACAGTGTACTCATGTATAATAAATAAATAAATATATATATATATATTTTTTTTTAAAAAAAAAAAAGAATTGCACAATTCATAAAAATTAATAGCATATATTTCCATCTAAACCATACCTTTACTGAAAATATTATCTAGCAGAAATACATCAAGATGAGACCAAAGTGAAAAATAATAACAAATCCATACAGGTGAAAATGTTTTTAAATGTTTAGTTCCCAGGGCAACTCTTAAAAAAAAAAAATCACAAAACCTTTATCTCAATCACACTGAAGCCTGGACTTTTCATATGCCAGAATATATCAAATTGTGATTCAGGGAATACAAGCATACATGCAGAGTTATTTTAAAAATCAAAATAATTTGTGGCTAAAGATAAAACGTTGTGAAGTGGGGTGGGGTGGCAGACATCTGCGATCTCTGCACTTGGGAGGGAGAAGGGGCAAGTTCTGAGGTTCCAAGCCGCCAATGTAAACTGCATGAAAGGCTGTAAAAAGGGGGCTCAGGGCTGGGGAGATGGTTCTGTAGGTAAATCTCTTGCCGAGAAAGCCTGCTGGTCTACATTTAATCTCCAGAGCCCACAGAAACGTGAGAGAGACATATTCTACAAAGTTATCCTCTGGCCTCCATATACCCAACCACCCTGTGCACACTCAAAAGTGGGTATTCTCTCTCTCTCTCTCTCTCTCTCTCTCTCTCTCTCTCTCTCTCACACACACACACACACACACACACACACACACAACTTTTTGAAACTTAAGTTTATAAATAATACAGTGAAACAGACATAAACCAAAATGAAATTAGACCACCAATGGAAGAGCGTGACCATACTTATCTGATTAAAGGAATCATTAACAGATTAGCATATACAAATTTTTAGCTGATTTAGAGAAAATAATAATAATTAATTAGTACACATTTAGTGTACTAATTACACACCGACCCATTTGCTTTTATGAAATGCATCTAATAAATATTCAATTTGCTGAGCTGCTCACACCCCAGCAATCATTTATAACCCAGCTCATCCTGTCAGGAGGCCTGAATGACAACTGTGGACCTGAACCATCTTGGGAGTTTGTTTTTTCTAAAAACTACTGATGTCATCCCAAGGTCACATTCACACCACTACTTCTGGCTGACCTGAGCACTTATTTCATATTATGGTCAATGGGGTAACCTCAATATGGTATTCTAATTCCACTTCTGTAATTAGGAGTTGATTTCTTCATACGCACTACCTTGTCTGGAAATGCGGTTCCAGTTTCTAAACTGAGAAGTTATTTTGTCAAGGGGTAGTTAAAAGGAAGGTTCCTAAAGCCACCCGGAGAGAACTCTTCAAGGATACCGAGTGTGTAGGAGCAGAACGGACACACTGCCTTGAAACACATGGTTAAGAACCCCTCGAAAAGATTTTGATCAAATGCAGAAGCGAAGTAAACAAAATTATTCACTTTCACCTTCAGTTGACTAACAAAAATCAAAGCCATAATGGTATCCAACTTTGCTCCCATGTAAGTAACAAAAATTGTAAAATATTCCATGCGCCTACCCGAACTGTCCTGAGAACACTGGAAGGGGCATGTTCTGATGCCCCCTCCAAGGAGGTAACTTCACAGTCTGCTATGCTCCCCAGTTCTCATACCAGTTACATATATATATGTATATATATGTGTATATATATATATATATACACATATATATATTGCAGTCAACAAACATGCAAATAAATAAATACAAGGCACTATAAACAGAAAAAGTTAAAAGGGTGTCCTAAACACAAAATTTGGTACACAAGAGGATTCTACTTAATCCTTTACTAGCATGGTTAAATAAAAGCTTTACCTGCAAACTGCCACTTTAGATTAGTGACACTCCTTTATTATTCACTGTTGTGTCTCTGAAACTAGATTTTACACTATGGTCACAGCTGGCTCTGGAACGAAGGTAATCCTGCTGCTTCGGCTTCCCGGGTGCTGGGATGGGAAGCAAGAGCCACCACTCGTTATGCATCATAAGTATAAGAATGACCCTTTATATTTGACAAGTGAAAGTAGGAGGGAGAGCTAAGTGTATCTGTGAGAGAGGGGTCTGTGGGAGAGTGCTGAAGGAATATACATTCAGCAGTCCATACATTATCTTCCGGTGATAAAATTATAATCAATTTCACTCTGCTTGCTTATGAATGGCTAAGATTTTTATTTTATTTTATTTTTGGAACAAGCACGTATCACTGTAAAACTGCAGGCAACATGGACAAGAATATAAAAATGAAAGAGGTTTAGAACGGTTCAGTGACATTTCCCTAGACTCTGAGCATGTTCTCCATCAGCCACACCATCACCACTACAGGGATGGGCTGGATTTTCTACTGGCTTCAGGACAAGGCTAAGATTCAAAAGGAAGGCTGAGCATATCTGTCCTGTTGCCTGCCTGGAAAACGGTGGAACTCCCAGAACCTGAGAGGCTGAGGCAGAAGGGTCACCATGAGCTCCCAGAAAGCCTACACTCCATGGAAAATCTGGTGAGCATGCTCTACAGGGGGAGACACTGTTTTAACCCATCCAAAAGTAAGAAACGACAGGAAAAGACTGGGCCAAACTAGCTTTTCATTCATGCCTTAAAAAAAAAAAAATCAATGAAAGGATCTAGTTACTAAGAATAATTAAAATCTCAACAACCAAGAGGCATTTGAAACGCAGTTCAGTATGGCCTAGTCGCCCAAGTCTGTGATCCCAGCACTTGAGAGGCTGAGGAGGGAGCACTGGCGCTGAGCTGAGCTGACATAGCAGGCCACTGTCTCAAGAATCCAAAAGTAATTAAAGCACTCCTTTCAAGCCAAGCATGATACTCACAATGGCAATCCCAGTACGCGTGAGGCAGAGGCAGGAGGACTTCAAGTTAAAGGTCAGCCTAGCCTACACCGAGTTCCACATTTCCCTGTCTCAAAAAATGCTAGGGCAGGGTCCTACTTCTTGACCTTTTCATTTGATAATCTCTTTCAGAGCACTGGTGTTTAAAGTATATGAAGAATCTCTAAGGGAGGGCCCCAAAACCCTTAAACTAAAAATCTTAAAGAGATCCTGATTCTTTCCGGGCTAGTGATGTAGCAGCACACATTAGAATATATAGTCCTGTGTCAAGCAAATTAAAGTCAAGATGAATACAAGTGAGCAAACAGTAATTATAAATAACTATTTAAGTCCTGTGCTGTGATGAATAAGCTGCCAAGAGGGTGCCCAGTTGGTGCTTTTAAGATATGAGAACTGGCCAAGTTACACTGAATCTTAAAAGACAGTAAGTAACCTGTGGGCCAATTTCTAGGTCTACAGACCTAGAAAAGTGGTATTAATTTGTACACGCCTGTCTTAGGGTTACTAATGCTGTGAAGAAATGCCATAGCCAAAAGCAAGTTAGGGAGGAAGGGGTTTATTTGGCTTACACTTCCAAAGGAAGATGGAACAGGAACTCAAGCAGGACAGTAATCTGGAGGCATGAGCTGATGCAGAGGCCATGGAGGGGTGTGGCTTACTGGCTTGCTCAGGTTGCTTTCTTATAGAACCCAGGACCATTAGCCAGGGGCACCACCCACAGTGAGCTGGGCACTCACCCACCAATCACTAATTAAGAAAATGCTCCACAGGCTCGCCTACAGCCCACTCTTATAGAGGCATACTTTTTTTTTTAATTGAGGTTCTCTCATCACAGATGACTTTAGCTCCTGTCAAGTTGACCTAGAATTACCCAGCACAACTTACGAAATTAAGAAAAACAATCATGAGAACAAAGGGAATATTTCACAGGTAAAACTTTTCTAGTAAAGTCCCAAGACCACCCGGGCCTTCAAACAAAAGCCTTGATGAAACAAAATTTTCCTTTATCATTGTGTGTGTGTGTGTGTGTGTGTGTGTGTGTGTAGGTGTTGTGCCTGCATGTCGATCTGGATACCTGGACATGCAGTTCAGAAGTAGGTGTGCTATTCCTCTGGAACTGGAATCATGGTGGTTGTCAGTTACCGTGTAGGCATCAGGACGTCTGGAAAAGCACCCAGTGCTCTTAACCAACTGGGGCATCTCTACACACCCTTGCTTTATACAAAGAGGACACTGCACTAAGCAGAACATCAACTCTGCTCTTTACAGTTTATTTTGGTCAGTTTTGTGTTACTGTTACAGAGTGTATGAGATGAGTAATCTATTTGTCTTTTGATTCTAGAGACTATAAATCCAAGCTATTGCAGGCCTCTCATAAGGGCCTCCATGACACATCACCCACAGACAGAGGCAAGAGGCATGAATCTTAAAAAAAAAAAAAAAAAAAAAAAAGGAAGGAAGGAAAGAAGGAAGGAAGACAGAGAGAAAGAAAGAAAGAAAGAAAAAAAGAAAGAAAAAAAGAAAGGAGGAAAGAGAGAAAGAAAGAAAGCAAGCTCAACCTGAACTTGAGCAATCCCACTCTCAGGAGTAACCCAGTCCCACAGGGACATTAGTCCCTCATGAAGGCAGAGTCCTCACTTACTGCTTCTCGGTCCCGGTCTGCCGTCACCATCACTGTGAAACTTGGAACACAGCACACATTAGAACTACGACGGTAACATAAAGCTAATAAAAAAAAAAACCCTGCCCTTTATCATTATTAATCACTGTCATCATACATTCATTATATCATCATATAATTATTAATCATGTCATCACTAACTTCGGATGACTAAATATAATATAAGAGAAACAAAAGGAGATGTTTGCATTACAATTGGAGAATCTTGGAAAGAATTCGTAGAGGAGGAGCTGGAGAAACAGCTCAGCAGTTTAAAATACTGGCTGCTCTTCTAGAAGACCTGAGTTCAATTCCCTACACCCGCATGATGGCTCACAACCATCCACAACCATCCATAACTCCAGGTCCAGGAATTCTAACACCTTCATCTGGCCTCCTCAGAGACTAGACACATACGTAGTGTCCAGACATATATGCAGACAAACACCCATACACATGGAATACATGTAAATAAAAAATGAAAAATAATAAATAACAACACACCTATTTTTCTAAAAATAAAAAATCTTAGAGGAAACTAGATGTAAGTTATAATCCTATGACACAGGAAAGGCCACCCTAGGCTATAAACAGTGGGCTCCAGACTAGTCTGTATTAACTGAGACCCTGTCACAAACAAAAAAATGACTCTGACAAAAAAAATTAATAAGAATAACATAGTAGTGGAGACTGATGAGTTGAGGCTGAAATGGTCAAGGGTGTGACTCAAGGGCTAGTGAGAAGACTCGCTGAGTGGGTGAGCCCTAACAACTTGAGTTCCATCCCTAGAAACCATAGGGTGAAAAGGGAGAATGCATTCTCTCAGGCTGCCCCCCTCACATGTGCACCATGGTACAAGCCCACATACGTGAGGGGAGTGTGGCTATGTCAGACCTGAGGTATGGCTGAGAGTCACAATGAAGAAAATGGCTTGGGCTCTTCGGTCAAGAGCAACTTGGAAGAGCCGAAAGTGGAGATAACATGATCTTGTAGGTACCTGAGAGACACTGTTTTGCTATGGGTTGAGTGAACTGAGATGAAGCAAACTTGGATAAAGAGAGACTAATCTGGAAAAAGGCAATTAGATCCAAGGCAAGAGGTGGTGGTGATGGAAGATGGGCCTCCACTACTGGTCATTGACTGTACTCAAGGAGTCAAGACCAGCAAGGATGTGATGATTATCTGTGTTCCCTTGGCGGGAAAGGCAGGCACCTTGGACAGTTCCAGATTTCTATGGTGGGCAAAGATGAGTCAACACCCATCAACACATTAGTCTCAATGTAGTAATCCGGGACCTATAATTTTTTTTTGTTTCAGCATTATTATACATCCACAGCTTCTTATCTGTGACTCTAGGCCTGTAAGTGCTGTTTTATACAACCATCACTGCTCCCATCTTCCCTTTCGGCAATCTACTGGACAGTGACCGGGGCTACCGATGTCAGAGACACTTTTGTCCTTTTTACAAAAAGCACAAGTCCTACTGAGTGTGGCAACTCACACCTATAATTTCATTTTGAAGCCATCTTGGGCTAGATAGAAAGATCCTGTCAAATAGCTGATAGATAGGTAGGTAGGTAGATAGATAGATAGATAGATAGATAGATAGCACAAACTGAGAACTAAATCAAGAAAATCCTTCTCCTTTTTTCATCACTTAATTCAGAGTATCTTTGTCTTTTCGAAGCCAGGGGAGAGACTCAGAGACACCATAAGAACATGGCTATTCCCATGCACTTAAATAAAAGGAAAGATTAACATTAATTTTCAGGCCAGTAGTCCAAGTCACCCACTCAAATCCTCACTTAATAAACCAGAAGCCAGGAGCTACACAGCTCCCACATCCAGGCCCAGCTCCTTAGGGGACTGAAGGAGAGTGGCCAGTCTATGAGTTCGAATCAGCCTTTGCTACAAGAGCAGCATCTTATGCCAAATAAATAAATAGACAAACAATTAAATAAGTCTACTAAATGAACAAAAATCAAATTCTAAGAGCCAACTAAAAGGGTTTCCCTGCCTCCCTGGGAAAAGTGTATGTATTCTTCTAAAATAGCTTATAAGTGGTTACTGATTTGTGACCTTGGAAATCAACATTTAATTCAGTCTGTAGATTAGAATACATCGACTTCTTTAAGGCTAAATTGGAGAATAAGAGACTTCATTTTTGCAACTTTGACCTAGTGGTTTTGGCAAAAGCTTTGAGGTTAAAATTCTAAGCATATGGGGCTGGAGAGAGGACAGGGCAGTTAAGAATGCACGATGCTCTTGCAGAGAGCCTGTGCTTAGCTCCCGGGGGGTGTGTACAGTGTTTCAGCACTGCCTGAAACACTGTGTCCAGGGGATCCAGCACCTTCTTCTGGCTCCCAGTCACTTACACGCACATGCACACATGCCCACACACAAATACACATGCATAGCAATAATAGCTGAAAACAAAATCTTACTTGAAAAACACAGGACCCTAGTCACACTTGGGAGTGCACTCCTGTAACCCCAGCAGCATTCAGGATCCAGAGGCAGAAGGATTACTTCAGGGACACCCTCAGCTACACAACAAACTCAGAGCTAGCCTGCTTGCAACATGAGACTCTGCCTTAAAAAGGAAACACCCTAATGCACCATGTAAAATAAAGCCAGATGTAATTTCATTGTTTTGGCAAAAAACAAGTTCACACAATACATTAAAAAAAAAAAAGCATGAGTTTATTCTATGCATACTAGTAGATGTGAAAAAAAAAAACTTCTAAATTTCAAAAGAGGAAACGTGAATGTACAAAGTGTAAATATGTTAGCCTGATGTCAATCAAAGATCAACTCTTGCCCGTACAAGCAACGCTGCAACCTTGCATACTCATGTTGTAGGAGTTCTCAGAAGTGACTATGAGGGGCCAGCAAGATGGCGGAGTTGGTAATGGCACTTGCCGCCACGCCTGACCTCCCAAGCTTGATAGCCAAACTACATGCAAAGGTGGAAGAAGAGAATTAACTGTGCAAGGCTGTCTTCTGGCCTCCGCAGACAGGTGCCTCGACTCACGCATGCACATAGTAATCAAAAAATAAGATATTAAATACATGAAGAACACATAAAGAGAGCAGAAGTCACACTATACATCCATCTTCGTTTCCCCAAGTAGGTAGGGCTCCTGGTGTGGCTCCTTCATTATGATTCGAACTCAACAAACAGTTGTAAGTGGAGGAGTAAGGAAGGAGTCCTGAGGAAGTGATAAACAGCTCTGCTACCTCCCGGGTGTCCTCTGCACTGCTTTCTTTTAATCTAAATCTTTTAGATTTAATTAATCCTCGGTGTCCTTGTGAAATAGCCGGGGGGTTGGGGGGGTGTACCCTGGAATTGATGGACTGTCTGAGAAGGGTTAAACACTTGCTTATAGTAAATGGGTCTTCACAGTTCAGTGCGACTCAGTGGAAGGCGGGGCCTAAGAGGTTGGAAGGCGGGGCCTAAGAGGTTGGAAGGCTTCAATCTGAGCCCCTGCTGCATTATCCACAGAAGCTGCCCAGCCTCTTCCTGGGGGATTCTGCATTTTGCAGTCAGCCAATGTGCACTCTACTTCCCATGGTTTCTAGAATGCCCGTTGCAGCCCTTCCCCCTCCTGAGCCACAGAAACCGGGACCCAAGCTTTTCCAGGTCAGTCCTGATTTGAAGCCTTCTATCCTGCCCTCCCCGATGTACACAGGCTTATTAGACCATATGTTCAGGAAGTGGGGGGAAAAAGAGGCTGTCATTCAAATGTAAGAAATCACAGAAAAACAGTTAACTAACATCAAAACGCCGTTATCACTCTGTGCTCGCATCCGGTCCACACTTAAATAATTAGTGGAATATAAATCTATCTCAACTATGGTTGAGGGAGCCTTCTTATGAATTCTAAGTCTAATGCAACGTTTACATGACCTAATTTGAAATTTTTAAATAGTATAAAGGCCTCTAGGCTTAATTTTATAACAGCAAGATTAAAGAGATATAAGCAAGCACATATTGTCTCTGTGCTTGAAAGGCAATTTTGTGTACATATGTCACGGGGGAAGAATATGCAGTCATGGGCAGATGCATACAATAGTGTGCATAGGCCTGTGGAAGCTGAGGGAATAGGTGGCTTCCCTCAATCGCTTTCCGCCTTATTTTTATTGTCTTTTATGTGTGTATGTGAGTGTTGGAGGGGTAGATATCAGGACAGTGTCCATGGAGGAGGGAAGAAGGACACAGAACCTCTGGACTGGAGTTAGGTAATTGTGAGCACCCAACATGGGTTCTGGGAACCAGTGTCAGGTCTGCAAGATCAGTGCACGCCTTACCTGGCCATCTCTGCAGTCTTCTACCTTATGTTTTGAGGCAGAGTCTCTCACAGAATGTGAAACTCATGCTGACAGTCATTCCAGAAATGAATTTGTCTCTGCCTCCTCTACCTCACTCCCACAACCAGGGTTACAGGCTTGTGTACCGCTGGATTTTTATGTGAGGAAAAAAGGATCTGAACTCAGCTCCTTAGTAATTTCCTAACTAAGCCATCTCCCCAGCCCCTCAAACCACTGTTTATAACTTAACATATATGCAATTTTAAAGGATGGGCTGGTGAGATGGCTCATCCCTACAAAGGCTTGGCTTGAAAGGGTGATGGTCTGAGTTTGATGCCCAAATCCCACAGTGGGAGGAGAGAACCAGCTCCCAGAAGTCATCCTCTGACCTCTGACCTGCGTGCCACACCCACACACAAACACAGAAATAAACCAACCGAAATGCTCAACTTCATCCCTACCCTACGGTAATGAGGCCATTATCTCCCTGGATGACAAGCCCTGCTGTCCAGAAAGCTAAATACTAGCACATAAGTTGAAAATGTTAAGTGACTATAAAAGCATCCTGATGTGTTCATTAAAATTTACCTTAGCAAAATGTTACTTTTCCCCCATTCCTGATGGAAGAACATTCAACTCATATCCAAATAAAATAAACAATTTACAAGTGAAGGAATTACACCAAGCTACACATACAATCCCGAGCCCTAGAATCTGTTCGGATCTCTACTCTAGACAGTGGTGTGTGCTGGCCAACCCCGTGAACACTGAGGAGGGTGAATTCAGGACATGGCTAGGCTATACACTGAGTAAGGTCCAGGTTGGCTTCCACTACTAAATAAAACCCTATCTCCAAAAGCCAAAAGAGTGAATAATGTAACCACAGTTGGGAAAGCGAGTTTCCCGATGGCATAACCTTGATCAACACAGCAAATTCTGCTCACCTAAAGCATAGCCGTTTGCCAAGATGAGAGACGGTTCTATGTGTGACACTTACGCTGCTTTGTCAGGACAGAGCCGTAACTATGAACTAAGAATCCAGGAGAAAAATCTAAGGTTTGAAGCGGCCAATGTGTGTGTGTGTGTGTGTGTGTGTGTGTGTGTACACATATATCACAAGGGCCAGCAAGACAGTTCAGCCAAAGGAACCGGAGGCAAAGGCACTTGCCTCCAAGCCTAATGACATGTGGAGAACTGAGTCCTACAAGTTCTCCTCTGACCTCTGTACACTTGCTGGGGCAGACACATCCGCATGCGCACACATACACTCACACTCAAACTCACACACTCAACAGACAGACAGACAGAATGATTTCTTTTTAATCTCAAAAAAACACAAATCCTTCTATTTATTAAGGTCCATCAAGAACATCTTCCACCAGCCGGGCGGTGGTGGCTCACGCCTGTAATCCCAGCACTTGGGAGGCAGAGGCAGGTGGATTTCTGAGTTCGCAGCCAGCCTGGTCTACAGAGTGAGTTCCAGGATAGCCAGGAATACACAGAGAAACCCCGTCTCAAAAAAAAAAAAAAAAAAAAAAAAAAAAAAAATCTTCCACTCGAGAACAACCCTAACAACCTGTGTCATAAACGCTGCAAACCGCAGACTGGGCAAACAGAACGAGGGAAAGGAAGAAAGGACAAGGACAAGGTTGGAGCCAACGGCTGGGCTGTCCTTAAGCAGGTGTGTGGGAGCTGTTAACAACCTGTCCACTTGATCGCAGCGGAGTTCTTTGTCTTGGTTTTTTTTTTTTTTCTTTTTTCATTTCTTTCTTTTTCTTTTCAGCTAAGTCCCTTACCTCTCAAAAGGTAAGGACTCCTAGAGGATTCTGGGCTGCAGGGTAGACGTGGGGGCAGGCAAAGCTGCTGCTGCAGATACAGGAAAGGCTAGGGAGCCGGAGAGGCTGAACAGGAGAGCTGAGGAGACTTCAGATCATTAGTGCCTGCACCACAGAGTGAGTTCTCAGTGGACGTGATTAAATGGGGGCTTTTCTTACGTGTCAGTTAACAGTAAACATTCAGGAACAGATACAATATCTAAAGTAAAAGCCAATTCATTCTAAGACACAGACAGGAGGGGGGGAATGGGGGATGGAGGGGGGGAAGGGAGAAAAGAAGGAAGGAAGGAAGCCAGCAAGCAAGGAGGCATCTCAAGTGCTTGATTATACTTTATTGAAAGCTTTTTTTTTAAGAAAATGAAACATATTTAATGGCCATTAAGTTATGATTACTAAAGTGATTAAGAGGCGGCATTTTATTTGTAATGGGATCGGACAGTCATGACTCATTTGTTCTGACAACCGGAAAAACATAAGTTGTTTTGTTTCATCTGGTTTGGCTCGGTTTGGTTGGTTTGGTTTTATTTTTTTTAAGCTGGAAGGAGAAGCTGCCTCTGTTTCTGCTATGGGAAACGACCTGGGCGGTTCGTCTGCGAGGTAACTAGACTGGCCGTTCATTCTCCGGGTACTTCATTTCAGCCGGCGCTGACATTCCAAACACTCCATGCCTCCGAGCGGGCCACAAAAGTGACTCCTGCTCGTGTTTTCACAGCAGTGCATAGATCTTCCGAAAACCTGGCAGAGCCCAGTGCCAACAGTGTTCAGGGCTGACTGGATCTGTGCCATAGCAGATTTTCCTTCTTCACTCAGATCCAATTTTATGACTCTGTCTTATCCCGTAAGACAGAGATATAGGCTTACTATGTAGCCCAGGCTGGCCTCAAACCCATTATCAGTGGCTTTCAAGGGCTGGCATTAAAGGTGTAAACCACCAAGCCAGACTAACTGTGATGTTTCTTACCCCATGCATTCCATTTCCACTTAGAAACTATCCCTTAAAAGGCAGAAAGAAGCCTAGTCTGGAGACGGCCATGGCTACATCTCTCACAGTGATGTAACAAGGAGCCCCTGCTTCAAACAAGGCACAAGGTGAGGTCAGCACCCAAAACTGTCCTCGGAACCCAACCATGTAACCGTACTTATACATACAGATTTGAACACACACACACACACACACACACACACACACACACACACACAGAGTCATCTAAGTTACTATAAGATGGAAATATAATGAAAATTTTTTCTCTTTCATTTTTCTTTTCTTTGTTTTTCCTTTTCTTTTCTTTTCTTTTTTTTTCTTTTGAAAGAGGGGCAGGGTCTCGGGTAGTTCAGACTAGCTTTGAATTGCTACTTGGCTGAGCATAACACTGAACTCCTACTCACCATGCCTCTACCTCCAAAGTGCTAGGATTATGGGCCTGTAGCACCACACCTGTTTTAATAATGTCTTTCTTCACTAAGTGTATGGAAGCTCTCGGGGAGGAAAATTAATTCATAAACCGGACGTGTGGGTGACCCCTGGATCCCAACACTGAATAAGAAAAGGCAGAAAGATCGCACAAGGAATCTGAGGAAAGCCTGGGCTATCTGAGGAGACTCTGCCTTCAAGCTAGATAAATGCAATTAAATGAATGTGCCACTGCTGTTTTACGGTTGTGCATGCATAGGACTCTTTTACATCATATGTTGTTACTCATTGATAATCCAGCTTACATATTAATATATTTCTCAGTCATGGTGGGTACCCCATAGAAGGATAAAAACTTTTTATAATGGTTTTTAATATCTCTTAGAATACTAAATAATTACTTATTGTTTAGTTTGTAATCTTATGTGAATATAACCAATGATAGATTCCTATTAATACAAAATTGGGATTGATTCCAAGGCACTTGGTTGAGACCATAATACAGACTATCCATTTTATTTTTGTGCCGAGGCATGTTTACTTCATAAAACTAGTTAATTTATTTTATATTTATTTGAGTCAAACCTCTGTGCTTTGGTATTATTAAAAGAATTCTTGGAGCTGGAGACTTTCAGCAGTTGTGAACATTTGCCGCTCTTGTAGAGGACCCGGGTTCGGTTCCCAGCACCCACTAAGGCAGCTCAGAAACTGCTGTCACTCCAGTTCCCAGGGATTTGGCACTCTCTTGGTGCCTCTTGGGACACCAGACACAGAGACACAAAGTACACACACACACACACACACACACACACACACAAGTCTCTTTTAAATTGTCTATGCCTAGAGTCTTTATGCACAGGTTGGAAACTCTTCGCTTTGGATCATAAAGAGACAGTTAAAGCGGGATAATATTCAAAATGCACTCAGACGCTGCAAATCACCTCCTTACCTCGAAAAACAGAAACTTTTATAAACTCCTACAGCAGCTTGATATTTTCCCCCTGCCAACTGCCCACCGTTGAAAAGGATGCTGCGTGCGCCAGACATCAAGAAACTGAAGGTCCAGGAAATGTTAGGCTAATGTCATAGGAAGTCAACACATGAAACACACTTTTAAATTAAACTAGTACGATTTCAAAAAAAATTAAGTTGAAAGCATTTCTTGGCCCAAGTTCTACCAGTCTGAAGCCAAATTCAACCAAGAATAGCGATCTCACTGAAATCACCTAATTAAGACACACTGAAATCACCATCTTCGCTAGGCTGCTTTCCTCCCTACGGAAAAAAGAATTTGGCTTAGTTAATTAGTCAAACTTTTTCCTAAGTTACCTAAAAATATGTCTGACCACTCATGACAGAAATCATTTCAAATTTTATAGTGGTAATAAAATATTAGCTGCTTTTGGTGGATATTTTTCTCTCAAATGTCTAGTTGTAATGTGTTATAATAAGAAAAGATTACTCTATCAGCTTTACCTATCAGGTAGGTTTTAGTATTCAAACTAAGTCAGTAGTTAATACCTTAAGACTGTTCATAGGTCAATGACAAAGTATGGAGATTAGTTTTAGTGTCTAATTGTTAACTCAACATGATCTAGGATGACGTGGGAAGAAATCTTGGTAAGGGACTATCTAGATCAGGATACTGTATGGACACATCTGTCTGTGGAGGATTAGTTTGATTACTTTAACTAAGGTGCTAAGACCTGCCCATTGTTGGAGGCATCATGCCCTAGGCTTGGGTTTGGAGCTGGGCTGTGTAAGAGTGGAGTGAGTGGGCTGAATACAAGCATGCATGCATCTGTTCTCTCTGCTCTTCACTGTGATGTAACTAGCTGCTTCAAGATCCTACTGATTGTAACCTGGAATTGTGGGATAAAATAATCCTTCATTAAGGTTTTCTTTTAATTGGGTATTTAATTACAGAAATTAAAAAACAAAACTAAGGTGTGTGTGTGTGTGGTGTATACTTTCTCATAGGTCGTCACACACAACTCAGTCAGTTAAGATTTTGCACATCATACTAAGTGAGGTCACCCAGTCTCAAAAGAATACCCATGGTATGCACTCACTGATAAGTGGATATTAGCCTAGAAGCTTGGAACAACAAAGACACAGTCCACATACCAAATGATGTCCGAGAAGAAGGTAGGAGTGGACCCTGGTTCTGGAAAGGCTCAATGCATCAGTGTAGGGGAATACCAGAACAGGGAAATGGGAAGGGGTGGATGGGAGAACAGGGGGAGGGAAAAGGGCATGTGGGACCTTTGGGGGGCAGGGAACCAGGAAAAGGGAAATGAAATGTAAATAAAGACTATATCCAAAAAAAGCACATAGATATGCATTAACAGATTAATGAACAGATAAAGGAAATGTGGCATTAAAAAAAAAGATTTTGCACATCTAAGTAAGAAACCTAAAATGAACAGGCTATCTGTTATCGTTGTGTGCCCGTGGCTTCACTGAATCATAAAAGCCATGGAGCATTCTTAATTCTTATATGATGACAGTGAGGATCACCAGAAACTATCCAAAACACCTGCCCACCCCTGTGCCCATCACAATGCACCTGAAAGCAAGTGTAATCAAGTACCACCAAAATGATACAGGACTTGCTAAGGCTAACTATCAGGGGCTGCCTTTTAAAAGGGCACATTAAGCACTTTACACTTGTGATCTGAGCACATGGAAGGGTGAGGCTGACATGTCAGGAATTCCATGAGGGAAATTACTTTTGTCCAACAGATATTTTCTCTCATTATTCGTTGGTTGATGGTTTGGTTGGTTACTTGGTAGTGTTGTTGTTGCTGTTTCTGGTTTGCTTTTGTTTGCTTTTGTTTGGTTTGGTTTGGTTTGGTTTGGTTTGGTTTGGTTTGGTTTGGTTTTTCCCTCCTTATCAAAGAAATGAACTATCTGGACAAATTCCGGAGTTCCCCCACCATGAATTTCTCCAAAGGATGCTCCACCAGACTATTCACTAAGCCTACCCTACAGCAACCACAGCAGCAGAAATTATAGGATATAATGAGCCCTTCTACAGAGTCATTTTTACCTACAACGCCTCCTTAAGTCTGACTGCTAATCATGCAGGAAGGACGCCTCTACTAACCTCGGACCTTCAGAAGGAAGAGCTGAGAACCCATGTAGGCACAATCAGGGAGAAGAGGAAGGACCACAGAAATGAATCCACGGGCAGAAAAAGTTAGCACTGTGAAACACCAGCTGCCTTTTAATCAGGACTGTCCTTGTTATAAGGCACATTCATTTTTAAAAAAAATCAAAAAAGCTAAAAAAAGAAATTCTTCAGGGTTAGATAAGAATCTGTAATTTCCATGCACACAGTGCATGTTATTGCTTACCCGTAAACTATTTCCAATGACTAAGACACAGAGTTTGCCAAAGTGTTTTCCATAAAGACAACTCTCCAGAGACAGTCTAGATCCATAATCGAGTAAGTCTGAGCAACCCTGAAAACTTCATTAATCTCATGGATGTATGCAATGAGCACCATTATATAAAAGACTCTGAGACTCTAACCATTAAAACAGCTCAATGAGAGCCAACCGAGCATTTCCCTGACATATCTGGCCACAGCCCTAAGAGCTAATAAAACGGTTTGGGGAATGATTTCATATGATATAGGAAATAGTATCACTCTGGCATGAAGGAATATAAATATTCACTCTATCTAGGCCCACTAAGTGGCCCTGCAATGACAGTGTCTAAACGAAATATCCATATATCTCTCTGGGACCATTTTGCCTTGTTCTGGTTTTGACTTATCATTAAGCCGTTTGAGGCTGTGTACTTGATATCTGATCTTGGCCTTGTTTTGTGTTTCCAATATTTTTCTTCCTAAGTATGAAAGGCCCAGGAAATATAGTCGTTTCTGTGCCTCAGGTTCCACATTTCAACCCCAACGATTCTTAAATAGGAGCCTCTACAGGTTGATCAAAGACAAAACAGCGACAGAGATTGGTGAGCTTTGTTGTTGGTTGTTTGTTTTGTTGTGTTGTGTTTTTATTTTTTGTTGCTGTTGTTATTTGGAGATGGGCCTCAATATGCAGCCAAGCTAGGCTGAATATTGCTATATACGCCCCAGGAAGACTGGGCTAGAATTTAGCCACTTTCTACCTCCCGCTTTCCAAGCACTGGGAGAGCAGTATACCTACAGGGGCCAGCACACACCACTACTGTGGTTGAAATAAGCCGAGCACTTAGGCACTGGTTGAAGATTCATCTTTCAACCCACATTATAAAGGTGTGGGGAAATAAATGTGGAGTGCAGTCCTGCCAACTCTGTCCACAGAGAACCAGCCTGACTCCTGCAGGCTTCAGCACACCCCTCCCTGTTAAACTGAACTGAACTGAATGTGGAGCCATTTGTCAACCTCCATTTAGATGATAGAGCTGGGCTAGAACTCAGGGCCTTGTGCGTGGAAGGAAGGCGCTCTCCTACTGTGCCATCTTGGAAGGCCCTGTCTGTATTCAGTACCTCAGCAAGACTCCTCTCATGAATATTCAGATAAGACATTTAAGACTCTCATTTTTTTTCCACTGGATGGTTGTAGCTCCTTTATCAAAGATCAAGTGACCATAAGTCTGTGGGTTCATTTCTGGGTCTTCGATCCTATTCCATTGATCTACTTGCCTGTTGCTGTACCAATACCATGCAGTTTTCAGCACAATTGCTCTTTAGTACTGCTTGAGGTCAGGGATATTGATTCCCCCAGAAGTCCTTTTATTGTTGAGAATAGTTTTAGCTATCCTGGGTTTTTTGATACTCCAGTTGAATTTGAGAATTGCTCTTTCTAGATCTATGAAGAATTGATTTGGGATTTTGATGGGGATTGCATTGAATCTGTAGATTGCTTTTGGCAAGATGGCCATTTTTACTATATTGATCCTGCCAATCCAAGAGCATGGAATATTTTTCCATCTCCTGAGGTCTTCTTCAAGGACTTGAAGTTCCTGTCATACAGATCTTTCACTTGTTTGGTTAAAGTCACGCCATGATACTGTATATTGTTTGTGGCTATTGTGAAGGGTGTTATTTCCCTAACTTCTTTCTCAGCCTGCTTGTCCTTTGAGTACAAGAAGGGCTACTGATTTGCTTGAGTTGAATTTATAACCAGCCACTTTGCTGACGTTGTTTATCAGCTGTAGGAGTACTCTGGTGGAGTTTTTTGGGGGTTGCAAGATGGTACAACCGCTCTGGAAATCAGTCTGGCGGTTCTTCAGAAAATTGGGCATGACACTTCCAGAGGACCCTGTCATACCACTCCTGGGCATATACCCAGCAGATTCCCCTGCATACAATAAAGACACATGCTCCACTATGTTCATAGCAGCCTTATTTATAATAATCAGAAGTTGGAAGGAGCTCAGATGTCCCTCTAATGAGGAATAGATACAGAAAATGTGGTATATTTATACAATGGAATACTACTCAGCAATTAAAAATAATGAAATCATGCAATTTGTAGGCAAATGGTTGGATCTGGAAAATATCATCCTAAGTGAGTTAACCCAATCACAAAAGAATACACATGAAATGCAATCACTGATAAGTGGATATTAATGAGCCCAAAAGCTCTGAATACTCAAGGCACAATTAGCAAATCAAAAGATTCCCAAGAAGAAGGAAGGAAAGGACCCTGGTCCTGAAAAGACTGGATCCTGTTTTTTAGAGGAGTATCAGAACAGAGAAATGGGGGGGGGGTGATTGGGGAATGGGCAGAGGGAAGAGGACTTATGGGACATATGGTGAGGGGGGAACTGGGAAAGGGGAAAGCCTTTGGAATGTAAACCAAAAATATAGAAAATATATATATATATATACATAAAAGACTTTCATTGCTGGGGTTTACAGGTAGCCAGCCACAGAGGCGATAATCCATGTGCTCTCTTATCCTATCAAATTGGGTCCTGTCCTCTGGTTCTTACCCTGCCCCACCCACTCTAAATACACTACACATTTGAATGAGTGGATGCCATGCGGCACTAGGAAAACACAAAAGAGCTTGCCTCTATGATTCTAAGATCCACAACCTTGGTGGTACCCAAACCAACTATATTACACCAGTGGGACCTCTTACTATCGATAAGCTTTGAACGGCTGCATGCTAAACTAATCAAACTGCTGTTGAATGGAGAGATGGCAGTCAGTAAACAGAGAAAAGAAAGTCAGTAGTTAGAAGCCTGGCGTGTGCTGAATAGGGGTGGATTTGGAAACCGCTTCCTGAAAGTCAAACCAGAAACTTAAAGTTGACAGAGGAAAACGGATGGTGGCATTTGAAAGCTGCTGATCAGACATGTATGGCTCCATTTGTGCTCAGGGGAACACTTAAGAAAGCCAGGCACGGCGGTGCATGCCTGCAATCCCAGCAGGACAGACCCACGTTCCAGACTAGCCTGTATTATAGCGCAAGTTCCAGGCTAAAGTTACATAGCAAGATTTTTATCTTTTAAAATAATAATAATAATAATAATAATAATAATAATAATAATTTAAATCAACTGGTAAGAAAATTGAATGGTTCAGAATAAAATGATGAGGACCTTAAAAGACACTCTATTAAAGTGCTAGTCTCTTTAGTTGAAGTCAGCAGGTGACAAGAACAGTTCTGAGAAGTGTGTGTGGCAGAGGTGTAGGGTGTCAGGAAGGGACAGCTGGACCTGTGAAGCCTGAGGCTCCAACTCCCAACCCTCACTCAGACAGGATTTGGACCAGGAGAAGGCCAGAGAACGGAGCTTGTTCTAACGGGGAAATGGTTTGTTTTGACTGACGTGCTGAGCTGAGATGGAGATGTCAGGAGGTAGAGCCAAGCGTGTAAGGAGCTTCCTTGGAGAGGAAACCTAAAGGACAGCACCAAAATAAAGTGGGAACGAGGGGGCAGGACAGGTGGCTCAGTGGGTAGAGCCTGGTGGCCCGGGTCCCTGGAACCCAGTAAAAGCTGAATGTGGTATCACGTGTTTGCAATCCCAATACTCCACAGGGGAGAAAACTCAAAGGCCGGCCAGCCTGGCTTCTACACTGGAAAAGCAGCAAGGAGAGACACTGTCTCAAGGAAACGTGGGGGGCTGAGAACCGAACAGCTTGAGGCTGACCTCTGACATCCACACATGCACCCCTTCACACAAGCTCCTTCACACGGGAACTTGGGCACAACACGTAATGTACACACGCACACACAACTAAATTTCTAAAACTACACTTCTTGCCAATTGTGGTGACATACACCTCTGATCCAGGCACTGGGGAAGGAGGAGGGGGCTAAACCAGGGGAATTTCTAGTTAAGGACCCAGCCTGTGCTCTTAAGTGAAACCTTGTCTCAAATACTAAAATAGAAATAATTATTATCCTATTTTCTACTGGTGTTCACTGAGGTGTAGGGAAAATGGTATTTGAGAAATGAAAGAAAAGTATCTCATTGTCAATACTTGCCGAAAATAAACCAAGTCAGTGGCCTTTATCTTAAAGCAAGATTCGCCCTAGCACAAGCCACAGGAAGGCAAATCAGGGGTACAAAATTTAAAAATATTTTCAGGATTGATGAAAATTTCTTAGGTTTTTTTCCCCCCCTCAATGCTGCAGGGTAATGATGGGGAATTTAAATGGATGAGCCAAATATTTGCCTAAATATTCCAGGGCCAAGGTACATAATTTTCCAACTATTATGCTTTGCACTGTGTTCAGGCACATCCCTTGCCAACCAGCAGATTCCTTCAGAACTGACCCTGGAAAAGATCCCTTAGCTATCCTTCCATGTCCCCAAATAGTCCCAACAACTCTGGTCAGACCAGTCGAACCAATTCCCCTAAACCTTATATAAACATTGACTTGTACTGAACTATAGCCCTACTGTCTACTGCAAAGCTAATCTATTTTAAATTGCCCTACCCTCAAATTTCTTTAGTTATACTGTAAAGTAACCAACAAAATGCCGACTTTTCTTCAGTGTAAACACAGAAGGTGAGGGTAGAGAGGTAGGCACTCTGTTGAGACTATGTTCAGCAAAATAAGAATCATGAACAGTATTGCCTTAATCCACAAAATAAAGGTTAAATATCTTAAATATATACGCTTTAATAAAGCCTTATTCATGCTAAACTACAGGTTACTTTAAGTCAGTGGCTTGAAATTTCATTTAATAATGAATTCTTTTCTAAGCAACGTACACAAGACAGAGCAGTCTTGTGGGAGGGGGTGTCAGTGCCACCGTTGTCTCTCCTACACTGCGGGGGTGGGGGGTGTCTCTACATACCCGCCCCACCTGGAACTTGCAGAAATGCCTCTGCCTCTGTTTCCCAAGCGCTAGGATTGCAGGCTATGAGTACAGCTATGACTTAAGAGTTGTAACTCTCAGCAGTACGACATGACACTTGCTTTGCATGAAAAAGGGACACAAGCTCAGTCCCCAGTACTGGGGGTCCAGAGGAGATCACCAGGTCCCGAGGGGATCACCAGGTCCCCGTTCACTTATTCAGTTTCCTTCACAATCCTTTCTCTGGCCCTTCCAGCATCTGACGTAGCCTTTCCACTTTAAGGAAGACACTTTTAAGAAGCCAAGAGATTTTTTTTTTTTTGGATAATAACTAATATAATATTAAATCATGGTAAGCAAGGTCCTGGCTGCCAAAAGAAATACGTTAATTTTCTATTTTAAAAAAGTGATCGCTCTTCTGACACCCTGAGGGGCATTTGATGGTTCAAATAACTGCATACTCCTGGATTTCTATATTGAGCACTTATATACTTCCTAAACAATAAAAATCGAACCTTTTTAAAAAGGAATGGATTACCTCATTCACCTTTCAGATTTAGATCCTTAACCCATGCGCTTATTAGATACACTCTCCTTTCCAAGGAAGCCCAGGGCTGGCAAGATGGCTCAGTAGGTAAAGGCATCTATCTGCTGCTAACCCTGGCAACCTGAGTTCTATATTCAGAACCCCGTGTGGTGGAAGGAAAGAACTGACTTCCAAAGGTGGTCCTCTGATCTCCACACCTGGGTCACACCCTGTTCATGGCATGAACAGCCACCCACACGTCCACATACTACATCTACATGTATGAAAAGGCTAGGTACTTTGCTACCAATGAAATACAAAGAAAACAAATTGCCCTTTTTGCAATCGTATAGACTGTCTCTCCCTAAAGCCACCCATGTGTATGAAATTACCACTCTGGGGACTTGGGGTGGCTTAGATCTTCTTGAAAATTGATTTACTGACCAGGCATTTGCATTTCTTTTCAAACTGGACGAACTACTTTTAAGAGTTCAAATCTCTAGTCTACCAAGTAACTGGAGTCTTATCTTAAAACCATGGCACTGTGCGTTTGCCTGCCACCGCCCCCGGCCCAAAGAAACTTGAATGTACGAGACAGAAAACAGAAGTTGTAACTTGGCCAATCACACTGGATTCATATGTGATTATATTACAAGTGGCATCACCAGAGCAAGGGCTCTCTTGAGTGTTCAAGTATCTCCATATTTGGTCATTTAAGTTACAGAATTCCTTCTTGCCTGCCAGGTTTTTTTTTTTTTTTAAGCATTCATTTCATAATTCTTAAAACATCTACTTATGGAGAAAGAATAGTGTACTAGACAGTACTCGAGGTGCAAGAGAAACCACAGTGAGTCGGACAAAGTTCCTTCTCTAAAATGCTTACAAAGATATGTAAACAAGCCATTCATTACAACAGACAGCCCCTGATATTGGGAGGTTTAACCTAAGCTTTCCACTTTTTAATGATGCAAAGCCAATGGGTACTCAGCAGAAAACTTCCTTCTAATTTTTTAATTTTACCTTTTCCCAGATGAGCCCTCAGTTATCAGATACATTCTTGCAATGCTCACAGACTTCCACTCAGCCCTTCCATCATAAGGGGAAACCAAGCTTAGCAGTGTGCCGTGCTGGTAAGCCAGGGTGCTGGGTAGGTTACACATAACAGATGCATATCAACCCACTGTAATCTCATCATATTGTGGACGGATGAAGACGTAACCCCTTCGCATGTCGAATGCATGCATCTGTGTATTGGGACATGGCTTTAGAATCATCTAGCAGGACCCTAGAGGGAATGGATCCTGGGAAAGATTTCTGAGATGAAAATTTTGTCTTAGCAAGCATCTCAACAATGAATAATGCCTAGGGATTCAGGAGATAAAAGGATGGAGGACAAAGTATAGAAGGAAGGACCCAGGCAGAATGTGCTGAAGGAATTATGATCCGAAAGATGTCAATCCATCCATGATGATGTCATGAAGGAGGATTACCCATAAACTGAGGCTACACTTGGACAGGGGAATTCACAACTTCCACTATACTATACTATACTATACTATACTATACTATACTATACTGGTTTTTTTTTTCTTCTTTTTTGCATGTCTTGTTTTCTAAGTATTTTAACTTATTTTTTCCTGCACCTGTGAACACATGCATGCACACACATGTGCACAAGCACCTGCTCAGGTACTAGCCATGGGATGCCAGTCTGGACTGAAGGATACTTTCAGGGGGACTGGTGGGTGCAGGGCCTGAGCTCAGGTCATCAGGTTTGGTGACGGGTGTCTTTACCAGCTTCGCCATTTCACCAGCCCATTCAAAACATCTAACAAACAGAAACTCTTAACAGTTTTTAAAAACGCATGTTTTATTGGTCACAATCTTTCCACGGTTAAAAGCTCAGGGAATCCCAGCGCGCTCCGCAGTCAGACGGTCAAAGCAACTGTGTTCTTGGTTCTGCCCTAAACTTTAATAACCTCTGGCCCCAAAGACGTCGTCAGCTTTCCCTATGCCCTTGTTATCTGGGACCCACACATTTTTATCCCGGTCTGTTTGTTCTGGCACTAACTCCATGTCTGACCACAGGCAAGATGCAAAATCGGAGCTCCTGTCCTTTGAGGTTTCAAGGAATGTCCTGCTACTTCGTATAGGAAAAAGAAAATGCCAAAAGGTCGGGGCATGACAAAGTGTAAGAGGAAAAAAAAAGATGTTTGCATGAACTCTAAATTGTGGACAGTTGAGGTCTGTTCTTAGCAAATGCTGGAAATGAAGCAGCAAGGGGATTCAGGGTGGGGACAGGGACTGTTGAAGGACCACTGCTAGAAGGAGAGGGATAATTAAACAGTATTCTATATGGAACAAATGTTAATCGGCAGTAGATGCCAGGAAAAGCAATGTTCATAAAGTTTCACATCTTTTCCCCCAACCAACAGACATGAAACAGTACAAGTGTCTGTACAGCTCTGCTGTCTGTTGTGTGTGTTTATGTGAACCTGTCTGCATCCTTGGGAAGGTCAGGGGGCCTGCATACAGGACGCAGCACATGCCTCTGCACTGTGGCAGAACAGGGACGCACACCTTGGCTCTCCTCAGTTAACTGAATAAATGGGACCTGGCCATGCGTGATGAACTGTCTCCGAGCCTCGGCACACCCGAAGGCGAGGAGAGGAACTCCATGTACTTTCCCAGCTTAGATCTAAGCATCTTCTCGTCCTCACCCCTCAGCTCAGTCCGCCAAGGCAGGATACCTAATACTAACCAGTACTTTTTGCCCCTATGTATAAGGTCACTACTCAGGCCAAACCATCAAATCATCGTTTTTGCATTTCCACTTTTTCAACAGACACACTAAAGTTTAAAAAGGCAAACATGAAAGTTCAGTATTCTTTCTCTTAATAGTAGTATGAATGGTCACCTTTTATAATGTTGGAGGCATGTAAGTCATTCTTGGAAAGTGTCAGATATCAAATGGTCTGTTAAATTTTATCTACGACCTAAATTGAAAAGTATTTCCAATGGTTTGAATGAAATAGCAGCTAAAATCAATTCACCTACTCCTCTCTGTAGAATATTTCCTTCAGTGGTGAAGTCTAATTTATTTGCCATGACAACACTAATCCAATACTATAAGTTGGTAAGCACATTAGATCGAGACAGAGTTGGTGTAGTTGGTCACGTCTGTAACTCCAACACTCAGGAAGCAGAGGCAGGACAAACACAAAGTCCAAAACCAGAGTGATCTTTACAGTGAATCCCAGGCAAGCCAGAATTACAGGGGGACTGTATCAAAATCGATTTTTAAAATACATAAATAAATCAGAATCCAGCAAGACTGAAGGACTATTCTAATTTTAAACACCTGATAACTATGTCAGGTTGGGAAGTGGATAACAACTGTGGGTCTCCAATATGGATGATCAAAGGAATATATTTTTGAGAAAAATCTCTACCCCACAATACAAATATAAATGAATCTCCTACTGTCTTGTATTAAACAACCGTATATTTGTTGCATTGTAGAACAAGCCTCGAAGAAAGACAAGGCAATCACAGAGCTCTACCAATTTCCTTTCCATATTAAACACACGAGCCCCAGATACTTAAATAGGCACTACAGAAAAACATTACCTCGTAATAGAATGGCATGGCAAAGGAAATATTTCTCGCTTTAAAAGTGGTCACGGTACTTGTTCCTACAGCGAAAACTGATGTTATCTTAATTAGTTAATTATTCATCCCAACACCTTAGATGTGATCCTGGAGACATTCATAACTTCTCCACCTCCAGCTACTGAACTTTATCTAGCTCAGGAATTGCAAATAAAAAAAAAATCTTAACTGCAGCATCTAACAGATGTAAGAGATTAAAGTCATCGTGTGCCCCTCCTGGTACAGACACAAAGATCATAAGTGTCTTACCAGAATTCGGTAAGGCTGAGGCAGGAGGACTACCTTGAGTTATAGGCCAAAGCAGGTTACAGAGGAAAGACACACACACACACACACACACACATACACACACACACACACACCTCAAAGAAAAGAAAAGCCCACTTAGGATATTCCTAAATATCCTAATATTTCACTAAAGGAAGGTGACAATTGACTCCACCAGATTGTCTGGGAATGATTTCAATTGACACAAAGAATGTTTTAGCCCTCATAGTTATCCAAGAGAACATCAGTCATATAATAATGTCCTTCGGATATTTAAGTGTAACAGCAGCGTTAATTTAATCAAACATCCTCTAATTTAATTTGATCCATAATTACAAAAATGATGGTACTCTCAAAATTAGGAAATAATGTAATTTATTCTCTCCCCATCAGGCAATGAAGCTTAATAAATTACTGATACATTCTCAACTAGTCAATCAATGTTAGGCCAATCCTGGGACTTAGGGTGACTTTATTTGGATACAGGATAACCATTCTAAAATTTTATTTTGAGATAAATGAAGCAACACAAATTCTAAGTATTTTAAAGGTATACTTTTTTTAAAAAAAAAATTACAAACCAGAACTTCTTTGCAATTTCTATATTCATAAATATTTCCATTAGCTAAGAGATATTTTGGAATGTAGTCAAGCTATTTTGAATGTGGACTCCTAACAACAGCACTAGGCTAAGGAGTCTTCATAGACTGTCAGTAGCCCCAGCTCTTTTAAACCAGTTGTCTCTAAAAGGATAAAGAAAACCCAAACCGAGAGAGAGAGAGAGAGAGAGAGAGAGAGAGAGAGAGAGAGAAGGTGTGTTTATGTAGAAACTTTTGATGCAAATTCTTCTTCCTCAGTTCAAAATTGGCTTTGAGCTGCATCAAAGCCCTGACAATTTACTACTACAATATGCATCTCTCATTCTTCCCCCCAAAGAAAAAGCCATTCACTCCAGCTACATATAACTCTCCAAAATCTTTTCTACAACTAAATGCGGAAAACCAAAATAACCACTCCTTTGCGGAGGAAAAAAAAAGAAAACGCCTGGAGAACTGAGAGACCACATGTTTATGTCACCCTTCAGGAAAATGGAAACAGACACATCGGCAAAATAACCACTGGCGACCAAACTATTTTGTGACATTTTATGTCTTTCATGTATTTCACCCCACGCTCAATATACCAATTTTGCACCGTCTCGCCGGTGTCAAATCTGTCAAATCCAGAACACCTAAAGAGCAATCTACTACTGAAGCAGAACAGTTTCTTAGTATGAGGAGTTCTGCTCATCCTCTGTAGCGTAGCTTTAGAAAAAAGGAAAAACAATTCAAACATATTTATTTTCCCTCTTCTGTATAAAATCGGCAGACAGCAGGCTAGGAACGCAGCTAGATAGCAGTCCCAAGATTTAAACAAACAAGCAAAATACCCAAACACGGAAGAAGCTAGGAACAAAGGAAACACAAGCGTGTGAACAGGAAATGAAGCAACTCTATACACATAAATACCTTTTGGGGCCGCCAACGTAGGTGAAAGTAAAGGTGGAGTCTGAGTATCTGAAATCTGAAACGGAAAGTCGTGTTATAAGCCACCCCATGGGTAGTTTTTAACCCCAATTCTGTCTTGAACCTGCTATTTCAAGTGAGCCTACGAGGCACGATGGGGAGGGGAAGCAAAGGCTGGAGAGCGAGGGGCGGCCAGCAGGGCGGTGCGGGAGGGGATGCGGAGCACCCCGCGGGGTGCAGCGGGAGGCCGCCCCCCGCAACAAGTGCCGGGTGCCATGGCAACAGCGGGAATTTCCCAGCCAGGCAGCCGGAAGCAGCCCCTGCCAGGCTTCGGGCTGAGAAACCCGAACTGCCCTCGGCCTTTGGCGGGGGGAGCAAAGATGGACGCAAAGCGACCCCCCAAGCTGGGCCTGCGTGGCTCGGGAACCCCGGGAATCCATCCCTTCCCCGGGGCGGTGTCCTGCGCGCTCGCCGACGAGCTGGTGCAGCGTAGGGGGGCGGGAGCTCGGCCCAGCGCTGCCTTCTCCGGGGGCCTCGGCGCCTGGCGGGAGCAGCGCAGCGCAGCGCGGCGCAGCGGGTCCCTTCCCGGCCGCCGCCGCTCGGCCGATGGCGCAAAGCCGCCGGACTCTAGCCCGCCCCGCTCGGCCGCGGCTGCCCTGCCTGCCGGAGCCGAGAAGCAAGGCTCGGATGCTACGGGCGCCGCCGATGGCTGGAATCCAGCGCCCGGCCCCTCCACTCTGATCGCGCGGGTCCTGCCCCCCGGAGCGGGAGACTGCCCTGGCCTGGTGGGGGTTTTGGTGGGGGGGGAGGGTCTCGTGCCCCCCTCCCCTTGGGGCTCCAGCTCACGCCGCTGCAGCTGTTTCCAAATGCACCGGGAACGGGGACTTGTCGCCCCACACCCCCCAGCTACACGCGTCGCGGTCAGAAATCTGGGCAATGGGGCAGCCGGAGGGGAGGCTGGCTCCAGGTCCCAGGATCCGAGGAGCACGAACTCACCTGCAAACAGGCAGTCTTTCTCGGCTCTGGACTTCTGGATCACGACGTCGATATCCTTCTGAATTCTCTCTTGCCTTGAACACATCCCCATTAAATAAATCCCTGGAAAAGAAGCAGCCGCTATTTCCACCCCACCCCACCCCCCTCGCACGCTTCCAGCTTTTTCGTAAATATTCAGTTAAAAATGAAACCTCTGGCCGAGGCAGGGGCTGAAGGCGAAGTGGTTTCGGAAGTGATCCCTGGTGAGAGAGGAGGAGGAGGTGGAGGAGGAGGAGGAGGGGGAGGTCGGCTTTGCATTCCCAGATGTGACCGCCCAGCTGCTGCTCGCCGCTGCTGGATTCCAATTGCCTCCCGGTTCTGACAATGGATGGTGATGACACCGAGTCTCACTTTCTCCCTCCCCCGCCCCGGACTGACGGCCGTAAGGAACCGAGGGGCCCGAAGGGGGCCGGGGACCGCTGGAGAGCGATCGGCAGCCGTGGAGCGGCAGGCGCCGGCGAGGGGCGAGCCCCGCTCCGACTCACGCGCGCACACCCCTCGCAGCCCGCACGCCGGCCTTCCCACACCCGCGCACACTCGCGCCCGCGGGCGGCGGCCGTGCCCAGGCTGCTGCAGCGCCGCCCGCCAGCCGCAGACCCTCCCGCACCCGCCGCGGGTCACCGGGCCCGGCTGCGCGCCGCTGGGGCTTTAATAGTATCCGCCATCCGCGCAGGCTGGATTTCCCCACCCCCGACTGCCACTCGCGCCGGGAGCTGAGTGACAGTGTAGGTAGTGAAGGCTCCCTGGCGCTCCCAGCCTCTCCCGCACCACCACCACCACCACCACCACCACCCCCCTTTCCACCACTTTTATGAATTCGACTCCACTTTCAGAAGGAATTATGAGTCATATGGAAACCCAAGCCGGAGTGGCTGGGAGGGAGAAAGGGGAAAAAGGAAAAAAAAAATCTTTACGAATTAAAAAATAAATAAAGTGAACAAGCCTTTCCTTGTAATCACATCAGGCAAAGGAGAAAGCCTGGAGATCACTCTAGGAGGACTCTCCCATTTCCTTAAATGCCTTCATTTTGGTGGTGATGGTGACGGGGGTTGTTTTGTTTTGTTTGGCTTTGGTTTTGCTTCTCGGGTTTTTCCCCCAGGTTGAAAGTTCGCCGCCTGTGAGGAGCTCTTTAGAAAACGAAGCCCTTTCTGTAAGACTCCAAAGACTCCCATATTCTTCTCTCTCAGCTCTGTTCACGAGAAATTGGCCTGAGGGGACTGACTCCCTAGGAGAGGGATACCTGGCTTCTGTGGGCTGAGTCAGGGGAAAGTTTCTCCAGTCCTGCCTGATATCTTGAGCCTAGAAAACCATACTGCTGGGAGCATCTCTGCTGCCCTGCTTCAAGCTTATGGTCCACCCTTACTGCCATGGGTAACCTGAACCGGGCTCCACCCAGCACTTTAGCATTATTACTGAGACATTTCCCCTGGCAGACCACAGGTATATTGTTTTGCATTCTAAGACCAAGCGGTGTCTGGAATATAGGAGATGTTATCAATCATGTGGTCGGGAACCTTTTAATCTTCCCGAGAGAAACAGTGCGTAGGGGAAGTTTACCCTGTGCTGGCAAGCCTGAGTGCCCCAGGCCCTAGGGGCTGAACAGATAAATCCAGAGCAGTATTATAGTTTCAAACCCTTAACAATGCAGACATTTAGTGCTAGAAACACTCAGGTTGGAGGCTCACGGTATAAATCCAGCCTTTTTGAACATCTGTATTCTCACGCTGTTCCTCTTGTAATCCTCAGTTTCCGACAGCCTTTAGTGACCATGCAAGACAGCATACATCCCAGGGCAGTTAGGTGGGGCTTCCCAGGGTTAAAGCTCTCCTTATAGGTGTTGGACACAGTGATCCTTTTAGCCTAACTACAGTGACAGATGAAACTGGTCCAAGGCCTGTAGCTGCTCAGATCCACAAACCCCTAAGGCTTGACAACAGCCAGGAGCTCATCCACAGGCCACCCACGGCCTTCAGTTCCCCTTCGCTGACTTGCTTGAAAAAGACTTCACTATAGGTTATTGTTGTAATAAAGTGAGCCAAATAACCTGATTATATAGCCAGGGAAAAAAAGGGTGTGGCGAGGGTGTATGAACTAGCCCTGGCATTTCCTCCCTTCCTCAGCCAGGACCATGTGGGCACCAATCACAAGCCTGAGGATCACTACGGAAACTCGTCTCCAGCTGGTAGTGGATGGCGAAGCCTTCAAGTTTACCTAGAGTTTACCAAGACATGCCGTGGCAAACACGCATGGCTGAGACTGTGAGGTTGGGAGTTGGATTTTTTTTTTTTTTTTTTTTTTTTTTTTTTTTTTTTTTTTGCTTCAGTAGCTGGATTGCTTCTTCCATCCCAGAGGCAAGAAGCAGTGGTGGAGGCAGTCACGCTTGCTAAGGGCTCCAGAGGAGTGTTCAGAATGGCAAGTGACAAGGATGAGAGTATTTGGGCTGGCTGCTTGGCTGATAATCCTGTGCTTAAGGCAGGCAGCCAGGACACCAAGGCAAGGTATTGCAGGCTTAAGAGTTAAGGCACCAGCCTACCCTAGTTGCCATTCAAAGGGATGGCAACAAAGTCCCCACTGACAATAACATTATTTAACAATATTTAACAGTGTCCCAACAATGCTTAACTCCTGTAGCAGGCCTATTAGAGAGGTCGGTTCTTCTACCTCTCTGTCTACATTGTTCCTTGCAGCCTTTCTTTCTGAGGTACACCACTTTTCAGCCAGATTCTTTATTAGCCCGAGTTCCCAACAGCAATTGAAATGGCTCAGATCTTTCCTCCATCCCGCTCTGATCCAGACAGTGAGGACAGGATGTCTAAGAGAGTAAGGCGGGTGGTCCTCCCTGACAGATGGGATCCAACCTCACAGAAAATAAGAAATTTCATCATCCAAGCCTCTTCAGCTGGCAGACAAGAAACATCCCATCTTGTACAGCCATCCCCACTGAGGTTAAAAAAGAACACACCTCCACATTTCCTAGATCCGCTGTAACCACAGCCACAATCGCAAATGAGTCTTGATGAGGGTCTAGTACGTGTGGACCGTGGCGCTGCATTTACTAAGCAAGTATTCTATCACTAAATGATAACCCCGTTTGTTTTCAATTCTGTAAAGCCTCAAGTGTCCTCACCCAAAGAAGAAAGGCTCCCCGCCCCTTAGCAGTTGCAGGAGAGAAGTGAGATAGACTTATACATAGAGAAGTAAAGATACTTAGTCAAAATCTATTCATCTCTCCTATATACAATCAATAATGCCTTATTGCCCTTCCACTATGCGGTGGAGTGGTTTTGAGCCCTATCATTTGGGTGAATTTGCAACAAGGAACTTATAATTCCCAGCATAGAGATATCCTCTAGGTGATGGCAGTAAGGCCCAGGTGTCTGCCACTGTCTGGAAATCCTGAAGGTAAACTGAGGAAGCTGCGGAGCAAGTACCCGTCTCTAGGTGCAGTGTCCACTGCCTGGCAGTCGCAGCCTAGCCTTGCCTTTCAGAAGTCTCATTCTGGGTCATTATATTTGTCAGGGACCATTTGGTTGCATGGTAGGACTCTTAACTGGAACTAGAAAAGACGGGATGGGATCTGTTGCCTCATGGAGTTGGGTAGCAGACATGAGTGACTTAGCAGTTTAAAGAAGAACAGGAGAAACCACCAGGGCCCTCAGGAATTGAACCACAAGTTTCTTCCTATTTCGGTTGCTCAACGATCTATTCTTTTAAATAACGAGGAATTTTTTTTTCCTCTGCTAATGTCACACAGGTACCATTCGAGCTGGGGAAGGACTGATCTGCCCATTTCAGGTCAAGGGCCCATCTCCTAGGCAGCCAATGTTGGCTAGCAGATGGACAATGATAATGTATGCGACACCTAGAGTCTAGTCCCCACTCACATGTTCAGGGACCATGTGCATATAGGCAGAGTACAGCACAACACTTACTAATGTTTTGCTCGTCTGAGAAAAAACAAAGTCATTTCAGTCAGGTGTGGTGTTGCTTGCTCGTATTCACAGTGAATGGGAGGTTGAGGCTGAAGACATACAAGTTTGAGGCCAGCCTGGGCTACATGTTTTAAGTTCCAGGCCAGCTTGGGCTAAAAAGTGAAAACCTGATTCAAAACAAACAAACAACAACAAAACTGAAAAAAAAAAAAAAGGCAAAGTCAAAATGATGCAGTAAGCCAAACAACTCCATTTCTCAAGACTGCACCTAAGGTAATACAGATCTTCTATGGGAAGTGAATCGTGTCAGAGAAATAATGTCTTCCATCTTCCTGGTTTGATCACAGTGTGACACTTCCAGGGACAGTCTGTGCAATAACTGGTGCGTGTCCTTTGGACTTGCCCCAGTGACAGCACCTTACTTACACCTACTATTTGGCTTCCTGTTTTAGGAGGCTCTGAGCCTGAGTTATCTGCTCTGTTTCAGCTGACGTGGGAAACACAGACCACACTCAGCAACTAGCTACGAAAAGATGGGGGACTGTAGCATTCCGTGGAGCAAAATGGAAACAAAGTCTGGAATGCTGGAGACACTGAGCTTAGAAAGAAAACAGGAGTAAAGAAAATACAGAACGCTGTTGCAGGGGGGTGGGATACTTTGGATGCAGTGGGGTGCTGCATTTGCCACCCCTCACACTTTCAAATCCGCCTGTACATTTCTTTTCCAGCAGCTCAACATTCAGTGATTTCCTATCAGGTTCTTGAAATTAGCTATGGTTAGAGTTTTCCCACCATGGAAGTTGGAATCAACACTTAGCAAGTCTTTCTCTCTTTCACCAGAAAGCTGAATATTAATCATTTGTCATGCAACTATGTGGAAACATGAAAGGAACAGATCTGTGGCTACAAATGAGACATTGAACGTAGGACCTCAGTAATAAAGAGATTAAAGAGGTAGATAAAGACACAGCTAGCTGAGTAGGGCCCCTGCCTGGTCTCAGCAGAAGGATGGCTGCAATTTCAACGCAAACAGATTCTATAAAAGAGAGTTCCGGGCCAGCCCAAACCATAAATCAGGACTGTACACACCTATCTCTATTCCATAGAAAGATTGTGAAAGAGAAAATGCATAACAAAACTTGCTCAATCTCTACAGGTTTTGCATGGCAAAATTGGCAGAAGGTGGCATGAGCAATTGGCCTGTGTGAGAGGCTTGCCGTTCTAAGGAAGTCATGGTCTGTCCAAGCGTATCAATCTTAGCCTGCATCACAGGCCGGCACTGTGCCAGGCCCAGTCTCGGCTGCACTCCCGCAGGACAGGTGTGTTCACAGCAGCGGCGCTGCCTTAACTCCGAGCCAGTAGCTCATATATCCCACGTGGTGCAGATCCACTTCCTCATGGTGCTTGGCACTCCGGCCTCCTGGAATGTTGACATTAGCAAACTTCCAACAAAAAGGTTGCCAACCCTAGCATATTTTTCTTTACTGTCTAGGTTGTTTTAGGTGTGGGGCTGTCTAATAGCAGAAGTGTAAACTAGACAGAATTTTGTCCCCCAACCTCACCTCACACACATTTCCTCCTGATCTTGCAATCTCTCTCTCTCTCTCTCTCTCTCTCTCTCTCTCTCTCTCTCTCTCTCACACACACACACACACACACACACACACAATTTGTTGATGAAAAAAAAGGACAGAGGGCAGAGTGAGATGGCTCAGTAGGTCGATGTGCTCACTGTCTTATGAATGGCACGTCTGAAAAGCCTGCCTCTACTTCAGGAAAGAGAATTCCTCAGATCATCATTCCAAAGATAAGGAACAACAACAGTAGCTATACATTGTTGTCTATGGTAGGAGTTAGCTTCATGGCAAAACTACACATTAGTCACATAAATACCCAAATCAAAAAGTATAGGGTATATTTATTATAGCCAGAAGCTGGAAAGAACCCAGATGTCCCTCAACGGAGGAATGGATACAAAAAATGTGGTATATATACACAATGGAATACTATTCAGCCATTAGAAACAATGAATTCATGAAATTCTTAGAGAAATGGATGGAGCTGGAGAACATCATACTAAGTGAGGTAACCCAGTCTCAAAAGAATACCCATGGTCTACAGTCACTCATAAGTGGATATTAGCCTAGAATCTTGGGACACCAAAGACACAATTCACATAATGTCTGACAAGAAGAAAGGAATGGACACTAGTGCTGGAAAGGATCAAAGCATCAGTGTAGGGGAATACAAGAACAGGGAAGTGGTAAGGGGTGGAGGAGGGAGCAAGGGGAGGGAAAAGGGCATGTGGGACCTTAGGGGGGTGGGGAAACAAAAAAAAGGGAAATGAAATGTAAATATAGAATATATCCAATAAAAAAAGAAATAAGAAGAAAAAAAGTATAGGGTAATTAACAATTGGTAGACCCCCACCACCACCACCACCACCATGTTGGAGCTGCAAGGTTAACGTACACATGACTATCAACGCCAGTCTAGGATAATGGCCAGCAGATAGTCAGGATCAACAGGCAATAAAGACACGTTCAGGACGGAGAGGAAGGGTCTTTAAGAAATGACCAATCCCCGATTTGCAGACGGAGAATACCTTATCTTCTCTGTGACTGGGCCTGGGGGACATGCATAGATCATGTGGACCTTCAGTTCTCTCAACCGGTGAGATGCTCAGAGAACTAAGCACTATCCACAGAAACGACCCAGTCTTTACCCACGTTTCTGCCACAAGTCCTATAAAAAGCCCGCAAGCAATGTTGGTTTTTCCCTCGTCTCTTGGGGCCTGTCCACAGCAAGGCTGACTTTCCGAGCTCTGCTTCCTCCGTAGATGCTCAGGCTTTCTCCTTTATGCTTTCTGTCTATAATGAAAACACCTGTTCAAGCTCATCCTTCCTCTACCTTTGAATGTCAGTCTTCAAGTTCTCCGGACAAGGACAGAGAGCCGAGGCACGGACTCAGCTGAAGTTGTGTGTGACCTTCTCTAAGTCCTAACACCTGAGTTGCTCATACTTCAGATGAGATCTTTTCCTCTCAAGAATGAACACCCTCATGCGCGCGCGCGTGTGCACACACACACACACACACACACACACACACATGCACTGGTTCCAGGAGAGAGGCAAGCATGTGAGAAGATCTGGGTTGGGAAAACATGCCTTTGAGCAGGAAGTATCCTCTCTGAAAAGTCGGCTGCCTTCTTTCCAGGTTGCTCAGGTAGAAACTCTAGAACCCGTAACAACAGCAGTGACAGAGCCTCTTTGGATGAACCGAGGAAGACACAGGAGTATTCTTTACAGAGTAACATTGTTATGAAAGTTTCACTGCTATCAAAGTGTAAGAGCCTCCCCCGACAGGATCCTGCTGTTGGTTGGCTTCAGAGCAGTCCAAGTGCCTGCTTCCTCTTTCCCTGGTTTCAGATACTAACAGCAGCTTGTAGGGCTACAGCTGCCCAAAGCCTGACTTTTTGGTATTTTTGGCCTTTCTATTTTCCTGGGTAGAGAATAACTCATATATAAATGTATTGTTCCAGATGTTTTTCTTGAGGCCTACCTACCTTAAACTCGTTATGTATGGTTAGAGTCAGCTGACCTTGAATTCCTGATCCTCCTGCCTTCGTCTGTAATTTGATAAAAACCACAGGAGTGCCCCCACCATGCCTAGTCTGTTTAAACTTCCTCTAGTTTCTGAAGGAAGTTGGTAATGAAAGAGGATGTAGAGCTAATATTGTTGCCATCGTCGCTGACAGAAAAATCAGTTACAGAATAATAGGTTGAAGCTAAAAGCTGTTAAAAGCATGTTATTTTGTTTTTATTTTTGTTCCTTCATTTTGTTTTCTTTTGTTATTTAATAGGGAGAGAAGGAGACAGGATGTCACTTTGTAGTCCACGATGCCCCAGAACTCACTATGTTTAACTAGGCTGACTTTTAAATTGTGGCAATCAGGTGTAGAGAGGTGGGTCACTAGTTAAGAGTATGAACGCTCTTAGAGAGGACTGGAGTTTGCCTCCCTAGGCCCACATTAGAGGCTTACAAACTGCCTGCGATTCCAACTCTAGAGGATCTGATGCCCTTTTCTGGACTCCACACACATATGTAAATTAAAAATAAAAATATCTTAAAAAAACAAAACAAACCCAAATCATGGCACTCCGCCAGCCTTAGCTTCCTCGGTGCTGGGGGGTCATGAGCTGACATACCTCTTCTTTCCCCCACCCTCAGCATCTGAACGTAAACCACTCAGGAAAAAAAAGTCATAAGGGCAATAAATATCTGTGAATAAAAATATAATTCCATTGCATCAATAGGCCATAATTCAAAAATTTTACAAAAACAAACTATGCTCAATTATTTTTTTTTGAAAATTGAATTAAGTAGATTGCACTACTCTGCCCAAGTCTCTCTGGTCGTCAGTCTGTGTGGGAGGAAGATGCTGCTCAATTTTTATAGCATGCGGAGCTCCCTTTAGCCTCACACCGGGTGGAGTAGGCATTTACAGCCTTGGGACTTTGGGTATACCCATGACTTGTGTCAAACTCTAGGTTATATGAAGCTACATGAGAAGGAAGAAGGAGGAGGAGGAGAAGGAGGAGGAGGAGAAGGAGGAGGAGGAGGAGTGTCATAGTGTGAAGACCATAACAAAACACTGAGAGTTCTAATCTCTGAGGTAGATGTCCTACATGTTAGTATTTTTTCTTTATTTCATTTGTAATGACATTGATTATTGGTTTTGTGGGGGTGGGGAGGGAGTGATGAGGAATCAGGGATTCTTTGTGTAGCTTTGGCCGTCCTGGAACTTGCTCTGTAGACCAGGCTGGCCTTGAACTCAGAGATCCACCTGCCTCTACCTTGAGAGAGCTGGTATTAAAGGGAGCATATTTCTTAAAACGATACATACGTCAGATATTACTGATGAGGCCTTTTTCCTTCCACTGTAAAGCTAGAGAATTGAACGTGTAGCCTCCTGTATGCTAGGCAAAGGCTATTCCACTGAGTTACAGTCCCAGCCCCCAGCCAGCAGAATTTTAAAGCATTTCAACTTACTTTAAAAGAAGCTAACTACCCAATTTCCAAAAAACATTACTTTTTTCCTCTTGATGGGAATTTCACAACACAGCAAAAGATAAGAAAGAAAGAAAGAAAGAAAGAAAGAAAGAAAGAAAGAAAGAAGGAAGGAAGGAAAGGAAGAAGGGAGGGAGGGAGGGAGGGAGGAAGGAAGGAAGGAAGGAAGGAAGAAAGAAAGAAAGAAAGAAAGAAAGAAGAAAGAAAGAAAAGAAAATTTGCATTGTTGCACATCACTAACTTCAATAGTTATTTTACATTACTATATTTTCTCCAACTCAAAAAGAAGCTGCCACTCCTGTTTTTTTGATGCCCATTTAGATGCTGTTAACTAACAGAAAGCTCTGCAAAGCACAAAAGCCAGCTTTCTAGGGAGCAGGGATCAACAACATGGAGCGCTTCTTCCACATGAACTACTTTCAATCTCTTGCATCCAGTGTCCTTTTAGGGAAATCACTACTGGCAGGCACAGACCCACTGCAACCTCCTGCTAAGGGGTAATCTGATTGGAGAGGAAGTCCACCCAGCGGAGCAGTTAGGCAACATACTCTGCGATGCACAGGAAGGCGGAGGGCAGCTCTCTAGGGCTCTAGGTTCTGCTTCTTGATGCAAGCCTCTTCTGCAGCACGTTTGACTCCTGAAGAATCGTGAGCTAAACAAACCTCTGTTCTTTTTCACAGTGGGATTGGTGGGTATCAGATCCACTCAGGCTGCACTCAGAATCTCCTGCATCTTGCCTGTCTCCTGACTTCGGGAATTAAAGATATGTGCCAGGAAGAGAGATGGCTCCAGCTTTAACTCGAGATTTAACTCTTGGTTTTTATAACCTACCTGCACACACACACACACACACTCTCTCTCTCTTTTGATTTCTAACTTAAAAGATTTTGAATTATTTTTCTTTGTATGTGTTTTTGTTTCTTTTTTAGAGTGAGAAGATAGAAACCTTGTCTAGCAGCAACCCTTTATTGAATACAGCTCCTTGTTTTATGGTGCCTTCCAACCATAAAAATATTTCCATCGCTACTTCATAACTATAATGTTGTTATGACTATGAATCATAATGGAAACATCTGATATGCATGGCATCTGATATGCATTCCTCAAAACTATTTCCAGGCAGCTAGGATGTGGGTCTCAAAGTCCATACGCCCACCGTGACACACCTACTCCGAAAAGATCACACTTCCTAGTAGTGTCACTTCCTGGACCAAGCATATTCAAACCATCACAAGGATCTAGTCAAATTCCCTTTCTCTTTAAACAGATGTATTTTTATCATTTTTAATTCTGTGTAGGTTTGTGAGTCTGCATGTAGATATGTACACATAGTCACATACAGGTTCCTTCACAGGCCAGGTGTCTTTGATCCCTTAGAGCTTGAATCATATATAGTTGTGAGACACCCAACATGAATTGTGTGAACATGGCTCAGGCCTCCTGGAAGAGCTGTGATTGCAGTCTATTGCTGCATCTCTGCAGCCTTTGGTCAGATTTCCCGACTGTAAATGGTTAAAGAGATTTAAAGATAGGGAAAACCTAGAGTCCAATTCTTTCAATACTCTCTTTAATCTAAGTGCTAAGATTAAGGTGTCATTTTGCTCAACACAATTCGAGGGTTAGACTCTCCTCCCTGGAACAAGCCTCCATAGATAAGGGAAGGAGTCTCTGTATCTCTGTATGCAGAATGGTGAGAGCTTTATTCTCTCTCTCTCTCTCTCTCTCTCTCTCTCTCTCTCTCTGTGTGTGTGTGTGTGTGTGTGTGTGTGTGTGTGTTTTGCGATGGATTCTTACTTACCTGAGATGGCTTTGAACTTTTGGTCCTGCTGCCTGCCTCAGCCTACCAAGGACAGAGATCACAGAAGCACCAACATACCAGGCTGATGAGTTCTGTTTATACTGTTGTTTGTTAATCATGAAATGTGAGTGGCATACTTTAGGGAAGGATACAGCAGTTGTACTAAGGTACAATACAAATGAAGGAGCTGGAACCTGAGGATATAGATCTAGGGACAAGAGCCAAGGTGCCCTCTGCCTCCCAGGCCCAAGACCTTTCCAGTGTTAGTATTTGCTCCATAGTCAAACTTTAAAAAGAGACATGCCTCTGAAGGGCTTTCATCGGGGAAATCTGCAAGTTTACACACTTAGATAGATTCTTTTTTTAATTTTTTTTATATTCTTTGTTTACATTCCAAATAATTTTTCCTTTCCCAGTTCCCCCTCTCCCCATAAGTCCCATAAGCCCTCTTCCCTCCACCCATTCCCCAATCAACCCCTCCCACTTCTCTGTCCTGGTAATCCCCTACAATGCTGCATCAAGCCTTTCCAGGACCAGGGCCCTCTCCTTCCTTCTTCTTAGGAATGATTTGATATGTGAGTTGTGTCTTGGGTATTCAGAGCTTCTGGGCTAATATCCACTTATCAGTGACTGCATTCCATGCGTGTTCTTTTGTGATTGGGTTACCTCACTTAGGATGATATTTTCTAGTTCCAACCATTTGCCTAAGAATTTCACGAATTCATTGTTTTTAATTGCTGAGTAGTATTCCATTGTGTAAATATACCACATTTTCTGTATCCATTCCTCCATTGAGATAGGTTATTGATAGACAATATAAATTTGTTTATATGACACTTCCTTCTTTTGTTTTGTTTTTGAAAAAGAGTCTTACTGTGGTATCCAAACTCATAATCTTCCATTCTTAGTCTCCCTAGTGCTGGTATTTTTGTTGCTGTTGTTTTGTTTTGTTTTGAATCTAAATTGTGGACGTGGAGAGTGGTTCAGCGCTCGCGAGCATTTGCTCTTACGGAGGATCCAGGTTTGCCCCCACAGCACCAGCATGGCCACTCAGAACCTGTACTTCAGCTCCGGGGAGCCAAAGCTTTGTGCACACTCATGGCTGATAGTTCACACACAGTCAGATTAACACAGATACACATCGAATAAGATGATAAAATAGGTTTTACAAAAAAACAATCTAAATATCAAGAAATCTCTCATTTATTATCAAGAAATGAAACAAAATTTATCTGTAGCAGATTAGGAGATCATCTTAAAATTCTTCTACTTTTCGTATTTTTCCTGAGGTTGAAAACAGATTTTTTTTCTCACAATATGTCCCAATTACAGTTTTCCCTCCCTCTACACCTCCCAGTCCCTCCTCCCCTCCCCACCCATCCAGATCCGCCCCCTTTCTGTCTCTCACTAGAAAACAAACTGGTTTCTAGTGATAATAAGACAATGAAATATAATAAGATAAAGCAAGAAACTAACACATTGGAACTGGACAAAACAAACACAAAGGAAAAGGAGAAGGTACAAGCAACAGAGAACCACTCAGCCAGTCCATAGAAACACTAAACTGGAGGCCAGAGGATGTATGGAGAGGATTATAGGATGAAAATAAAGAAGATAGATAGATGGATAAATAGATAGATAGATAGATAGATAGATAGATAGATGGATGGATGGATGGATGGATGGATAGATAGATAGATAGATACATAGATAAATAGATACATAGATAGATACATAGATAGATAGGTAGATAGATACATAGATACATAGATAAATACATAGATACATAGATAGGTAGATACATAGATACATAGATAGATACATAGATACATAGATAGGTAGATACATAGATACATAGATAGATACATAGATTCATAGATACATATACATAGATACATAGATACATAGATCAATACTTCCATAGATGGATAGATAGGAAGGAAGGAAGAAGGAAGGAAGGAAGGAAGGAAGGAAGGAAGGAAGGAAGGAAGGAAGAAGAAAGGGCCATGACACAACATTATGAGACAAGAAATCTACGAAGATACCATTGAGTTGGTTTTCTGTTGACAATCTACTGCTGGGCATGCAGTCTTCCCTTAAGAGTAGCTTATTCTCACAGTGAGACTGTCTTGGAGGAAAGTAAGTTTGGGTTGGAAGTGGTTATCGACTTGGAGATTGCTTCTGAGTTAGGGCTGTGGACATGCGTTCACTTTTCAGCTCTGGGACCCCACTTAGGACAGGCCCTGTGAATGGTGTCTGTCTCGTTGAGTTCATAGGTGTGTTACTCCCGCTGTGTTTAGAAGGCCTTGTTTACTCGGTGTCGGCCATCCCATCTGGCTCTTATTCTCTGTCCCCCTCTTCACCGGTATATGGGCAGGTATCCCTGAATCCTGTATAAAGGGATTTCATGGAGACAGCACATTTAGGGCTCAGTGTTCCAAGGTCTCTCACTTGCTGCATAATGCCAGGCTCTTGGTCTCATCTGCTAAAGGAAGAAGCTTCTCTGATAAAGGCTGTGCAAGGTATTGATGGATGAGTATAGTAGAATGTTATTAAGAGTCATTTTACTGCTATGTCTTTGTTTGAGATCTGGAGTAATTGTTGTTTTGTTGCTGCTGGTGGTTTTGTTTTTTTGTTTTCCCCTAGATTCCAGAGCTACCCAGTCTTGTGTTCTTGGTGTCAGTATTTGGTATGAGTTCCATCTTATGGAATGGGTCTTAAGTCAATCAGATATTGCTTGGTTACTCTCCTGAGCTTTGCACTGGTTTATCTTGCAGGCAGGGCACCATTGTAAATCAACGCATTTGTGGCTGGATTGGTACTTAGGTTTCTTTTTTTCTTTTTTTTTTTTTTTTTTTTTTTTTTTTTTTTTTGGTAGCACGCAGAGTATTTTCTTGTACCCAAGACCCTAGAATATAGAGGTGAAGGCTCTATGTAGTCACCAACTTGGTTTCCCCATAATCAATGAGTTGTGTACGTGTTGTCCTCAGAAGCCTTGCCGACAGTTTGCAGAGAACAACCTATATCTTTGGCAACAGCCTAGTTTGTTTGGAGTTCCTATGGAAACCCTTTGGCCAACAAACACAATTAGTTTTAATCCAATTCTGGTACTGGAAGCTTCATTTGGTGACAAGATTTATCCAGTTGGGACTCTGTCTCCCCTGTATTTGGCAATTTCATTTAGATCATATATGTATGTATTTTAGGAAGTGCCTACTTTGTTAGGTTCCATACTACTCCTCAAATGGCCTTCAAGTTTAATTCTCTCTCAAATATCTCCTCCTTCATACCCTCTTCCTTCATCTCACCATTTGATACTCCCATTTCAGCCCTCTCCCGTATAGCTATGTATTCTACTTTCCGAGAGAGATCTATCTATCTCCTTCTAGTCCCTTACTCTATATCTAAGCTCTGGTCCTACAGATTGTACTTTGGTTATCGTTGACTTAAAAACCCATATCCACATAAATGCAAATACATACCAGTCTTGTTTGTCTGCATCTGGATTACCTCACTAGAGATGATTTCTTATAGTTCCATCTGTTTACCTGAAAGTTTCATGTGCAATATACTTCATTATGTAAGTGTTCCCCATTTTCTTTTTTTCCACTTGTTTGTGTAGCGATATCTAGGTTGTTTCCAGTTTCTCGCTATTATGCAGCAATGAACATGGTTGAGCAAGTGTCTCTGTGGTAGGATGAGGCACCCTTTAGGACACTTTAAGAGTGGTATAGCTGGAGCTTGAGGTAGACCAGTTCTCATTCTGTTGAGGAATCACCACACTGATTTCCGTAGTGGCTGTACAAGTTTGCACTCCCACCAGCAGTGGATGAATGTTCCCACTGTTCCACGTCATAGCTAGCAGGAGCTGTCATTTATTTTATGGACTTTAGTGACTCTGACAGGTGTAAAATGAAATCTCAAATAAGTTTTGATCTGCATTTACCTGATGGTTAAGGATGTAGAACATTCATTTAAGTGTTTCTTAGCTACTTGAGTTCCCCTCATTTGAGAATGCTCTAGTTAGATCTGTATCTCATTTTTAAATTGGTTATTTGCTTTCCTGATATCTAATTTTGGGGGTTCTTTATATATTTTGAATATTAGCCCTCTATCAGATGTACAGTGGATAAAAATCTTTTCCCATTCTATAGGCTGCCACTTTGTCTGAAAGAAGGTGTCTTTTGCTATACCGAAGCTTTTTAGTTTCATAAGGACACATTTATGAATTGTTGATATTATGGTGTTCTGTTCAGAAAGTTGTCTTCTGTGTCAACAAGTTCAAACTATTCTCTACTTTCTCTTCTATCAGGTTCAATGTATCTGTGTTTGTGTTGAAGTCTTTGATCCATTGGCATTGAGTCTTGTGCAGGGTGTTAAGAATGGATCTACTTGATGTCTTCCACATAAAGCCATCCAGCTTGATCAGCACCATTTGTTGAAGAGATATCTTTACTCAAGTGTGTTTTTCTGGCTTCTTTATCAAAAATCATGTCTTTTATAGGTGTGTGGATTTACATCTAGGTCTTCAAGTCAATGATCAAAGTGATTGTTTTGTGCCAATACCATGCTGTTTTTATTTCTATACTTCTGTATACCATTTGAAATCATGGATGGTGACATCTCCAGAAATTATTTATTATTCAGGATTCTTTTAGCTATCTTATTGGGGGGATTGTGTGTGTGTGTGTGTGTGTGTGTGTGTACATGTGCTTCTGTATGAAGTTGAAAAATTGTCCTTTCAAGATCTGTGAAAAATTATGTTGGAATTTTTTTAACTTTTTTTCCTTTTTTATTGAATATTGTCTTCATTTACATTGCCAATGGAAAAATCTTTCCCGATTTCCCCTCTCCCATAAGACCCCCAACCCCTCCCCCTCCTGCCTCTACAAATATGCCTCTCCACCCAACACACTCCCCCCTCCCCCCCTTGGTTTCCCTTTGTTGGGGCCTCTGTTGAGCCTTTACCTGACCAAGGACCACTCCTCCCACTGATACCCAACAAGGCCTTCCTCTGTCACATTTTTGGCTGGAACCATGTGTGCCCCTTGGTTGATGGTTCAGTCCCTAGGAGTCTTGGGCCATCTGGGTGGCCGAAATCATTGTTCTTCCCATGGGGCTGTAAACCCCTTCAGCTCCCCTGGACCATCCTCCAGCTCCTCCATTGGGGACCCCATGCCCAATCTAATAGTTGGTTGCTAGCATCTGCCTCTGTATTTGTAAAGCTCTGTCAGGGTGCCTCCAGAGACAACCATGGCATGCTCCTTTTGGTATACACTTCTAGATTGCTTTCAGTAAGATGGCCATTTTTATTATATGAATTTTACTGATCCCTATTGTACTATGGGCTGTTTTCCTCCTGCCCAAGCTCCCAGAATAGCAACTCAGACTCAAAGTCTATGTTTACAAATACATAGGCCACATAGCTAGTCTCATTCTTTGACTAGCTAATAATTCAAAATAACCCATTTATGCTAATCTACATTCTGCTGTGTGGCTGGCTATCTCTGTTCAGATACCATGCTTGTTGTCACATTTTCCCTGGTGACTCTATCCACACCTGCTCTATCCCAGAGTCCTTTCTGCCTCTGGGATATCCTGCCTCCTATTCCAACCTTTCTTATAGGTCATAGGTTTTATTTTAATTGACAGATGATGCCTCCATACACAAAATATTCTTTCTACAGATCCCTGAGCACAGGAGCTCTTTCCATCTTCTAGTCATCTTCTAGAATCTTTTTCTATTTCTTTCTTCAGTGTCTTAAAGTTTTTCTTATACAAATCTTTTCCTTACTTGACTAGGGTTATACCAAGATATTTTACATTATGTGAGGCTACTGTGAAAGATTCCCAGTTAGGATTCTTCATTAAATAAATTTTATTTACTGTGTGTGCATGTATGAGTGGACGTTGGGGGACGGGGAACGGCGCCTTGTATGCCAGTGCATGGTCACTGGAGAGACATGGTATATAGGAAGATCAGAACACTTTGCAGGATTTGGTTCATCACAGAAATCAAACTCATGTTTTCAGTCTTGGTGGCAAGAACCTTTACCCAGTGAATCATCTCACAGGCTCAAGTCAGGTTTTCTTTTAATAACTAAGTGTATTGATTTATTGCATGTGTGTATGTTTATGAGGGGGTGTGTGTGCCCTGATGTGCATATAGACATCAGGAAACAACTTGCAAGAGTTGGTTGCCACCTTCTGCTGCTTTATAGGTCCTGGGGATCAAACTCAGGTAGGGAGGCTTGGCAGCAAACATCTTTATTTTTCTGGACTTGACTACCTTGTTGAACCTTAAAAATACTTCTTAAAGCAATTCTATCTTTAGCATATTTTATAGAATATTGTTATTTCCTGGTTATTCCTTATCTTTTCAGAGGGGTTGGTCCCAATAGACCTGTAAAAATTGACTTCAAAACTCTTTGAGGGGTGTATTTTGACTTACAATTAAACCTAATCCTTCTTTAAGAGAATCTTAGCATGTAGCCTGCCTGTCCTAAAACTATGTAATACAAACTGGCATTAAAATCAAGATGATTTTCTTGCCTCAGCCCCCCAAGTTTTGGCATTATAGATATATGCCACCATCCCAGACCAAATTCGGATTTGTTTTATCGCAGAAAATCTCAA